>JAJOOS010008565.1:0-62775 GCA_029582725.1 Solanum chiquidenum
GACCCATTTCCCACTCAATTTGACCCCCTGAATAAGAATATGAAGTCGAATTTCCGAAATCATGCACGGATTTTGAGATATATGGAAATTACAATTATAGGTGTTTCCGAAGCACATTTTTCGGGCATTTTTGGGGTCGTTTCAATAATGTTATAGAGGATACTGCTGCTACTGATTCTAAGGCTGAGACAAATGAAGAGGAGCAAGATGCGGTTGTTTGTGAGGATCTGGCCAATCTAGAGGGGGCCATTTTTGAGATAGCCAACATGCATCCTTGAGTGACACTACGATAGCTAGCTCTAGCACAACCATAATTGTTGCTACATTAGGCATGATGCCCAGTGTCAAAGTGTGACCCCGGCATTAATACCCCGACAGATATAGAGACTGAGATTTAGACTTCACCCATGCTTAGCCTAGCAGGATGACATTTTTACCTCCTTCTCTGTTGTTTTTATTGATTATCTTTGCTTTAGTTGCATTTGAGGACAATTGCTTTTTCTTTTGTAGGTGGGGTGAGGTATTTCCATACCTACCTCATGTGATTCTATTTTGTTTGTGAATATTGGGTTTTGTTGATCTATATATGCATTCTGATGGTGTTTTGATCTTAATCTTGTGGATGCTTAAGCTTGTGGCCCCTTGTTTTGAATGAAAATGGTTTTGAACCTAATTTTAAAAAAATTGCCACTTCTAATGTGTGTGATTATGGCTATTCTTGTGTGAATTTGAGTATCAGTTGTGATCAATATAGATGACTTGAATAGTACTCTTAATTGAATGAAATGATTGTGCGGCTATGATGAGGCCAATGAAGTTGCATAGATAATGTGTGAACTTTTAGCATCTCGTTGTGACTTGCCGGTTATCGAATCAGTCTCTTATGATAAACATTACACATTAGCTAGAAAGTGTGGAGTTTTATTTGATATTGGTGCCAATGCCTTATGTGATAATATTACTTTGAACATTGTGTGTGATGACACCTAGAATTTGCTCCGTTGGTTTGGTTGGCCAAGTGATGCAAGCACTTGAAATGATCTTAGGCAACAATTTTGATGAGTGAAACAATTTGACAATATACCTCTTTTGTGTTCAACCTTGTGGGATGTGTGAACATTGCTTGAACCCTCTTGAGAATTATCCTTCTCTTGGAAGAAACTTGAACAAATGTGATCCCTCTTTATCCATTTACCCATAACTTTCATGAAGTGTGGTTTGTCGAATAGCCAACTTAGGCCAAAGGCCTAAGTTGGGGGTGTGGTTAAAAGAGAAGGAAAATCAAGAAGGGTGAGAAATCCCTCCTTTAGTAATGGTTTTTTGTATAAAAAAAGGGATGGAACCCCTCCATGTAAAAAAAAGAAAAGAACAAAGCAAAGAAAAATAATGAAAAAATTGTGAAATAAAGTAGTGGAAGTTGCAAAAGAAATGGGGAATCCCGGTAGTTCATGTAAAATTGAATAATGGGGTGGACTATGAGCATGATTTAAATGTTAAAGAAAAGGAGGACAAGTGATGATCATATCACACTTCCTGAAGGTAGAAGCCACTAAGCCTAAATTACCATATGTTTACACTAAGCCTCGTTACAAGCCTTGAAAAGACCATTGTGATCTTGAGTGAGCTCAAACAATTGTTGATAGTAAAATAAGGGTAAACCTATGGGTTATATCATGCATGTGTTCATCTTTGTGAGTGTGAGAGTTGTATGTGATTCCGAAACTATAAATTGTTGAAAAATTGTTTGAATATGGAATCTTCTTTGTTGTGAGGGCATTCGAGTACCTTTGTTGAGCTTTAACTTGCATTTGAAGCAAGTATTGTGAACTTGAGTCTTTGTTAATGGTGAGTCACAATTTGGATCTCTGAGTGCACAATTGATCATTACATGAGTAAGTTGAACCTTGTTGTGTGCATTCATGTTGAGTCTTATGCAACACTATTGAGACATCCTTTTTGAACTGCTAATCTTGAGTTTTACTTGAGGACAAGCAAAAGTTTAAGTTGGGGGTGTTGATGAGTCTGAGATTTGGAATCATTTGGGGCTTTGTTTATATAGATTTAGTTTCCTCAAATGCTTAACTTGTGTCATAAATTGATTTTAAAGCTTTGATTTTCAGGTATATGGATTGATGATCAAAGCAAGGACGCTAACAGGCAAAAAGGAACAAAACAAACTGAAGAAGTGAAGAAGGGAGAGCCTGATGATCTCCAAGAGCACTTGGCGAATCGCCGAGTTGCTCTTTTGACCGCCTAAAGTTCTAGTGTGCCGCCCTGAGGGAAGAAACCAAGTTGGCGATAAAAAAAGGCAATCGACGAATCGCTGAGTAGTTCGATGCAAAGAGTGATCGCCCAAAGTTACAGGACTTATGGATGCTGAGAGCCAAGACAGAAAGGTGATAGAAGAGAGCAAAGGGCGGTTCATCGAACCACTCAGCAAACCCGACTTATATCGCCTAATGGCTCTTCGTGGTTTATTTTTGGCGACTATAAATTCGATTTTGAATAGTTAATTTAGGAGGCTGAATTAGTCTAGAACAGTTTTCTCTAGAGTTTTTGATAGTTTCTTAGTACACTTGAAGGCTTTTTGAGACTCAATTTGGAGATTTTGCAAGTGGGTTACTAATTTTCTTCGATTTCTAGTATTATAAAGGCTTAATCACTCTTACCCAGTTGATGGCTAATCGATTTTGTAATTGTTTTTACTCTTTTATGATGTTTTACTAAAACCCCAATTATTGGGTTGTGATCATGTGATTATGGGTTGAATTAGTTTATGGATATTATTAATTACTAGTTTAAATGCTATATTACAGTAGGTTTAATCATTAATTGTGGTTTAATTTATGAATTGTAGTTGCAAACCCAGTTCTAACCTTGCGTTCTTAGCTTCCTCGAGAGAGAGGTTTTAGAACTAAGATTATTGATTAATGATTTATAGGTATTGGGTTGAGATGGATTCAACTCGAGAGAGTGAATCCTAAACCCAATCCTACCCATCTAGCTTGAGAGAGTGGATGAATTAAGGTGTGGGTTGTTCTTCATTGCTATGCTTGTTGATGTTCGAAAGAAATCACCTGATTCGGGATAGTTTTTTTAGAGAAAACTCTCTCCCTTATAGTCTAATCTACCCACTGATTTTTAGCTATTTACTAGTAGTTTCAATTACCCATATATCAAAATTTTCCTATAATCGATCACATCCCGAGAATTTCTCTCATTGTTATCTCAAGTTGTTTGTGACTGCGTTGTAGTTGATATTTGGAAACCAAAACCCTCCCATCTGACATTCGTGTCAACTCTTTTAATTTGTTTTATGTCTTTTTTTCAATAATTTATGTTCCTATATCTAGTTAGACGACATTCATACTTCTTGATTGAATTTGAACACGTACCGCTCCCTGTGGGATTCGACCCCAACTCAATTGTTGGGTTATATATTGCTTAGCAACAGTTTGCACTTAGAATTGGATGAAGTGTATTTGATAGACGTTACTCAAATTATCAAGTGTTGTAGATATTTTCATAGTCATATCCCATTGCGAGAATTGAATTTTTTCAAAAGACTCTTATGATGATTGTACACTAAATTGACTATTCTGCTACATCAACAATCGTGGTGCTTCTTAAATGTTCACACATTTTATTGTCCTAGATCTTTCCATTTTAAAATTGTTCCCTCAAACAATATCGTTGTTTAGTTCCTTATTTTCCTGCTTTTTAAATTATGAAAGAAAGTC
Organism: Solanum chiquidenum; assembly: GCA_029582725.1. Lineage (NCBI taxonomy): Eukaryota > Viridiplantae > Streptophyta > Magnoliopsida > Solanales > Solanaceae > Solanum > Solanum chiquidenum. Next base: position 3,741 of record JAJOOS010008565.1, read on the forward strand.
GAGAGCTTTTTTCATCCATCCAACCACTAGCCCAAATGAAAACTTTAGTTTCCATGTGTTAAATATGTTTTTGTATTTTTGTGATAGCCTTTTCTATTTTTTTAAAATCTTAATTTGATGTTGTGAAACTATATCTTTATTTGAAGTGTCAATATATATTGCGTTTGATTTATAGACTTTTGTAAAATTTTAAGGTCCTTCACTGAAACTAATTCAATAGAACAGGTTCGTAAATTCATATCTTTCATCTTGTAAACCTTTATTTTCGTCTTTTGTATTTCATGATGGTGACTGTAATGTCAAAGTATTTTATTCTTGAATAGGGGGAGATAATATTCCATTACAACATGAGTTGAAGGCAATAATCAACTTCTTATGTTTTGTAAAGCTAATTTTACTTTTCTTCTATTGAAATTTCAGAACCCATCTGCTGGCGATGTACACTTGTCATTGGTGATCTTTAATGTGATGATTCCTACAATGGTTTGTATCCATTTTGTTCTTAATCACCTTTTTTTTGGCTTACCCCATTGCAACTTAAGTATGAACAACATTTGTGTCATTCACATAGGAAAATAATATTTAGACCCTGTTTCAATCTCAACTTGAAAAAAGGAACAAACATGTAGCACTAAATCATTTTGAACAAATCTTTATGGGCCTTTTATGGACTATTTTGTAAAGTTGACATTACTCTACCATTATTAGAACGAACATATTCTTTAATCCTCGTGTGCTCCATATTTAGAGAAATATTTCAATATGTAATATCCATATGTCAAATATTTATTGCAATAGAAGAAATTATTTATTGGCATGAGCCATGAAGTAGATAAAGAGCCTAGTGGTATGGTTTATAGCTTATGGCTTATAAAACATAGACGGGTGTAATGCGCCCTATTTTTATGTTTTGAGTCTTCTTTCACCTCTCCTTGTTTACGAATAACATCTTGCATGTTACGATGAAGTGGCTGGACAAGAGACATAGATTTGTTTTCTAGTTGCTATCAGCTCTACCTTTCTCAGGTGGTGGTTTCAATAATGTTGCAGATGCAAAATGCCTTGCTTCTGCATTGATTGTGTATTTTATTGTTTCATATGTTTTGAAAATGAGAATTTCTTATATTATTTACGCATCTCCTACTGTTTTATTTTCTATTACACACTTACCTCTTTGTGCTTTTTGGGGAGTTCTGTTAGGTCCATACGATATTCACAAATCTAGATAACTTGGGATTGAGGTGTAGTAGTTGTTGATCTTTACTATGCAACTGCTGTTCAGAATAACATTTGCATACTAATGAGCAACAACTACTACATGTCAATCCCAAGTTAGCTAGACTGGTGAATAATCATATGGACCTCGCAGAACTCCCTAGAATGCAAAAGGAAGCAAAAAGAGGAAAGTGTGTAATAGAAAATAAAATAGTAGGAGATGCATGAATAACACCAGAAATGCTCATTTTCAAAACATCATAAAAAGTAAAACACAACATCAATGCAGGAGCAAGGCATTTTGCATCTGCAATATCATTGAAACCACCACATAAGAAAGGTAGAGTTGATAGCCACTGGAATAAAAACATATCTCTGTCTCTTGTCCAGCCACTTCATTGTAACATGCAAGATGTGTATTCTCAAGAAAGGAGACATGAAAGAAAACACAAAACATTATATTAGGACGCATTATCCCCGTGAACGTTTTATAAGCCATAAGTTATAAGCTATACAACTAGGCACTTTATCTACTACATGGCTCATGCGAATAAACAAATTCTTCTGTTGCAATAAATATTTAACATATGGAAATCACATACTTAAATATTTCTCTAATTATGGAGCACGCGAGGATCAAAGAACAAGATTGTTTTAATTATGGTGGAGTGATGCCAACTGTACAAAACCGTCCATAAAACGCCCATAAAAGTTTGTACAAAATGATTTAGTGTCACAAGCTTGTTCCTTTTTTTCTAGTTGAGATTTTGAGAGTGTCTGAAGACTGTTTTTCTATGTGAATGACATAACTATTGTACATACTTATGTTGCTATGGCGTCGGTCAATAAAAAGGTGATTAAGAACAAAATGGATACAAACCACTGTTGAAAACATCACATTAAAAATCACTAAATATAGGTCTAGATCTCCTGTAGAAGGGTTCTGGAATTTCAACAAAAGAAAAGTAAAATTAGCTTAAAAACATAAGAAGTTGATTATTGCATTCAACTCATGTTGTGATGGAATATTATCTCACCCTATTCAAGTATACAATACTTAGTTATTACAATCACCGTAATGGAATACAAAAGATGAAAATAAAGATTTACAAGATGAAAGATATGAATTTACAAATCGGTACAATTGAATAAGCTTTAATACAAGTTCTAAATTTTTTACGAAAGCCTATAAATCAAACGCAACATATATTGACATTTCAAATCAAGATACAGTTTCACAACATCAAATGAATATTTAAAAAAAAAAAAAAAAGGCTATCGCAAAAGTACAAAAATATATTTAACACTTGGAAACTGAAGTATTTATTCGGGTTAGTGGTTAAGTACATTAAAACACTTTCGAATTTCTTTCTTAAGTTATAAAAGAAAGCAATTCAGGAAATAAAACAAAGATATTATTTGGGGAAAACAATTTTAAAATGGAAAGATCTAGGAGAAGCAAATCTTTAAACATTTAACAAGCACCACGATTGTTGATGTAGCAGAATAGTCAATTCAGTGTACGATCATCATAAAAGTATTTTGGAAAAATCTCATTCTCTCAATGGGATAAGACTTTAAAAATGTCCACAACACCTATACTCAAACAATAAGAACATTCTAGAAACTGGTTTGATTGAAAATAAAATACAAATAACGGCTTTGAAGAACACGAAACTAGAAGCATATTTAGTAGTCAATCAAGCGAAAATTTATCAGTTGAATCCTCTAGGTAAAATCATTATAGTGAAACAGAAAGAACCCTAAATCCCAATAGATTATAATTGTCTGCTCTGTAGCTGATGAGAGAAAAACTGATATCAGTTTTAAGAACTTAAGATCACCCCTTACGAGAACAATTGCAAAAAAAGGAATGAAAAAATAACAACCAGGACATAAAACATCTCGAAACAAGGGAAAAGGTTATGGAGCAATTGGATACTATAACTAATATATAAATGTTATAGAAAGTAACATAACGTGCCTAATTATATCTTTCGGGTCTACAAGAATTTCAAGGAGGGGAGAAAATAAGTTATATGTTCACCATATTTTATTAGAGAGTTGAAAAGAATACATCGCTCATGAGAAGTTAATGTCAGCCTACTAATCAAGGATTAAATAACCAAATCATACTTGCCAGAACATGTAAAAAATTCGCATATATACCAGGGAACATGTTAATACATTCAATCTTCTCCATCTAAATAGACAAATTTGGGAAATGTGTTTGATACTCCAAAGTAGCTCTAATCTTATCTTTTAGATTTAAGATAAGAAATTAATACTTCTCATAGTTTATATAGTTCCCTTGTTTGCTAAATTCAACGAGTTGGCAAGTCAAAAAATGAAAATCTCCATAAATTTATCGCATCCAAACAAATGCAAATAGAACATTGTAAAACATTTTACCTATACATCAATAGTTTAGATAATCATTAAAGAATCTTAAACACATTTTTGCATTTTAACATAGTTATCTTCTTATGACACCCTTCTACCAAACAAAGGAAAATAAAGAGAAAATACATATTTCTGCTACAAAAAGCTCATCAGAAACTACTTAATGGAAAGTAGCCTTTTCTACAAGCACATTTTATTTCATCAATGACATATATCTTCATACGATGATGACTAGTGATAACTGAAATTGTATGTTTCCCATGGAGAAGATCATACTTTGCCATAATTACCACTACATGTGTGCAATTTGACTCACTACAATCTACATGATTCCATGCTTCTCAAAACTTAATTCAACATGCAAGTAAAATATTAGGAAACAAGTCAGCAACTTTTCCTTCGAAAAGGTCAATTTAACCTTATTCGAGCTTGCATTGATACTTTAGGCAGCACGTATTTTCTTAAAAGTAGGGGCAGAAATGCCATATAATAATCACCCTTTAAAAGGAGAGCAATAAAAACTAGTTTCACTAAAATTAATCTTCAATGCAACTCAATTCTGATAGAACACTAAACCAAAAAGGAACTAATACTCAATAAATTGATAGAGATATAATAAATGACAAATAAAATCATATATTCTGATCTATGGTTTATTAGATAATTTTTTCTTAACTGATTAATGATTTTTTTTTTAAAAACCAAGAAAACATAGATCAGATGAAATGAGGGGGTGTATGTGAATGTGACTAAGTACCGAATCATTTTTTTGAGGTAATCGAAACTGATAGTTTTTCAGAAAGGTCTCATTGCACTAGAGCCTTCAACAACACAATTAGTTATTTTTCATCATGTGTGCTTTGCTAAAGATTCAGAAGATTTAATATTGTTAGCCACATATGATTCTATTTAATATACAGTATACAAGTTCAGGGATAGGGTTTAAACTGAAAACTTATATGTATACATCAACATTTTGTTGGATTTAAGATAGGCCTCTACAAGAGTAGCCCAATCGACGTTCTTCAAACCTAGAGGTCCGTTAGAGGTTGTTGGAAGCTACTCCACCCTGAACCATAGACCACACCTATAAAACGAGGGTTTAGGGTGGAGTAACCTCCAAGAACCTCTAACTGAACTCTAGGTTTGAAGAACATGGATTGGGATAGTCTTGTGAAGACGCATCTTAAAGCCAACAAAAATGTGATGTCTACACATACATTTTCAGTTCCAACCCTATCCCTGAACTTGTATTCTATCTTTAAAATATAATCATAGGCAGCGAATAATAACCAATCTGCATAAACTCTAGTGAAGCACACATAATGAAAAATAGTTAATCATTGTCGTTGAAGCCATTGGTTCCATGAGACATTTCTGGAAAATAATCATTTCCGATTACCTCATGGATATAATTCTATACTCAAATCACATCCACAAACACCCACTCATTTTGTCTGATCTGTGCTTGCTTGGATCATTTTCTCTTTACTGATTAATGAGTTTATTTTAAACGGAAAAAACTTCATCAATCAGTCAAGAGAAAACAATCAAACAAACATAACTCATAAAAAATGAATTGATTTTTCCTTTATTTGATCGCTATTAATGTAGTGAAACTTATTTTCATTTTTGGTTGGTGATCTACTGGAATTGACTCGTGTTGACGATTAATTTTAGTGAAATTGGTTTCTATTGCTCTCCTTCTCAGAGGCAAGGATGCTGACTTGTTGCCTAATATTTTACTTACATGCTGAATCATGTTTTGAGAAGCATGGAATCTTATAGATTGTTGTGAGTTAAATTGCACACATTTAGTGGTAAAGATGGCAGAATTTTTGTTTCTCCATGGAGAAACATATAATTTAAATTAGCATTAGTCATCACTATATGAAGATATCTATAATTGATAAATAAAAATGCTTGTTAAAGAGGCTACCCATCCATGAAGTAGTTTATGATGGGCTTTTGTAGCAGAAACCTATATTTTCTCTTTATTTTCCTTTGTTGGGTTGAGGGGTGTCACAAGAAAATATCTATTTTAAAATTAAAAAATGTGTTTATAATTCTTTAATGATTATCTCAATTATTGATGTATACGTGAAAAAATTTACAATGTTCTATTTGCATTTGTAGGGACGCAATAAATTTTATGGAGACTTCATTTTTTTTTATTTGCCAGCTTGCTGAAATTAACACCCAAGGGAAATATATAAACTTTCAGAAGTATTATTTTTTTTAATCTTAAAACATAAAAGTTAAGACTAGTGTTATTTTGGAGTATATAATATATTTCCAAAATTGGTCTATTTGGATGAAGAAGATTGGATGTATTATTACATTTCCCAGTTTACATGAAAATTTTCAATATGTTCTGGCTAGTATTATTTGGTTAATTCATTGTGAAAGTTATTAGCTATTTAACCCTTGATTACAAGGCTAATATACACATCTCATGAGTAGTGTTTTCATCTTCCATCTTTGAGAAAATATGGTAAACAAACAAGCTTTTTTTAGACAAGGTAATGTTGTATTCCTTTACATTGCAGAAGGCTGGCCACCTCTAAAAACTTTTACAAAAACAGAAGACAGAATCTTGATTAACAATGCTCTGAAGAAATCTACATAGCCATCGGCTTCCTCTATACAAATCTCTTTACAGAAAAAAAAAGTAGGGAGACTAGGCTGTTCCATTTTACATCAATAATGGACTTTGATTTATCTTCAAAGAATCTCCCATTTCTTTCTCTCCATATTTGCAACCAAATAAATGAATGTATCATCTTTCACCACTTCTTCTGTTTTTTGTTTTCCCCCTTCTGATCAAGCAGCTTAGGAGATCAACTTTCTACTCAGGCATTGTCCACTCAATCTTTGTAAGTGTGAAGAATAGTTGCCAGAGTTGAGCTGTAAATTTGCAGTGTAAAAATAGGTGTTATTAGTTTCCCCAGTTCCATTACGCAAAAAACATTTAGGCACTAAAGTTCTTCCTTTATTTTGGAGGACTTCCTGAGTGAGGCATGCTTTTTAGCCACCAACCAAGTGGAACACTTTATTTTATGAGGGACCTGATTTTTCCAGTGAGATTTGGAGTTTCTCCAAATATTGAGTTGTTATCCTTCTTGTAACATCTCTTTACTGATAAGATGCCATCCTCTGAGTGCTTCCATTTCAAGGAATATGAATTAGTGACTATTCCATTGAAAGTCTCCAGCAAATTTAGTAAACTTGCTACCCTTTTCACTTCCTAGTCATTGAGTTGTCTACTAAACATTATGTTCCATCCTTGGAGGACCAAAAATCACCCACACTGGATGTAGAGTTGTTGCTTAAACATGCCAGATCAAGAAAGTCCTCCTGAAGAAACGAATGGACTATCCAGATATCTCCCCACAATGAGGTTTTGAGCCCATTCCCTACTCTAATCCTGGTGTTGATGTGTAGTTTGGTTCATAAGGACCTGATTGATATCATGAAACCAACCCTATAGGTACTGTTCACCTCATTAGAGACCCAAGGGCTCTCTTAGCCATACTTGTGAGAGATGACCTCCTGAGAGAGAGTTGCTTCCTTCGCATTAAACCTCCATAGCCACTTCATGATAAGACAAGTGTTATAAAGCTTTAGGTTTCATATGCCCAGGCCACCATGTGTCTTACTCAGTTGACCACTTCCCATTTCACTAGGTTGTAACTACCCCTACTTTTTCCCTTTCCATAGGAAGTCCCTTCTAAATTTGTTTAGTTTTTTGGTTACAGTAGATGGGATGGGAAATAGAGACATCATCTAGGTATGGAGTAAGTCTAAAACAAAGTTGATAAGAGTAAATTTTCTTCCTAGAGATAAATATTGCGCTTTAGACAGTGAAAATCTCTTAGATGCCTTCTCTATAATACAATCCTAGATCTCCAGCTCTTTGTGTATGTTACCTAAGGGGCATGCCTAGATAGGCAATATGGACGTTGCATATTCCATACCAAAGGATGTCAACTAAGGTCTGAATATTGGCCACCTCTTTGATACTAAATAAGTTTCTTTTCCTCCAATTTACCTTCAGACCAAAGAGAGCTTCAAATACAACCAACATTACCCTGATAGATAAGATATGAGGTTCTTTTACCTTACAAATGACCAGGGTGTCATTTGCATAAAGTAGGTGGCATATCTCCAATCCTCCGTTGTTGATCTTGAAACCCCTTAACCAGTTATTCTGTAATGCAATACTTATTATACTGTTTAGACCTTCCATGGCAATGATAAAGAGGAAAGGGATCCCCTTGTATGAGACCACTTTCAGAATGGAAAAAAACAACTGACATGGTCAAAGGCTTTTTCAATGTCTAACTTGCATATTAGTCCAACCACCTTACCTCTAATTCTTGTGTCAACACATTCACTTGCTATAAGGGTTGCATCCATTATATGTCATCCCTTGATAAATGTCATTTGGTTCCTATTTATCATGTTCTTTATCACCTTCTTCATTCTTTCAACTAGAGTTTTGGCCCTAATTTTGTACATCCGATATCAAGTTGATACGCCTGAAGTCTCTAAGTTGAGTTCCACCTGCCTTGTTAGGAATGAGTGACACATAATTGGCATTTAAGTTTCCCACAAAAACTTGATGTTCATGAAAGTAATGCATATTCTCCATAATCTCTCCATTAATCAGATCCTAGAAGGTTAGGTAAAAGAGAATTAAAAAATCATCATCTCCAGGGGCTTGTAACTAGCAAAGGATTTGATTGATTCCAATATTTTTTCTTCTTCAAAATTTCTTTGTAGCCATATCTAGTCTTGTTGGAAGATGACGGTTGTGTCTTGGATAGTGAAGCCAGGTCTCCATTCCTCAATTTCCTTAAATAAGTGTTGATAGAAATTCTGGACAACTCCCTTGATAGCTTCGGGATCAGAGGTGGTGTGGCCTTCTACATTCAGAGTTTTATATCCCATTTTAATTCTTCTCAAATACTGTACAAAATTTTAGTGATTCATAAATAATTAACCTAAGGAGTCGCCACCTAATTATTTTTTAAAGGTGAATTAGTACACCTAAATATTTAACTAAGTAATGTTAAAATTACCTTCAATTAATGATCTACTCAACTTATCTTATTCTAGGTAAGAGTTCTAGTTATCCTAAAGAAAAGGTCTAAGGCATCCTTTAAGATTCGTTAAAAACCAAATACCGACCAAGGTTCGGTTAACAAAAAAATTAACTTGATTAAAAATATGACGTAAGCATAAATGCAACTTAAAAGAAATATTTTAAGTATATTTAGAGAAGTACCATATAACAAAATAATTTAAGTTTCAAATTTAACTAAGTAGAGAAGATGTATATACAAAATTACCTGCAATTGAAATTACTGAAAGCAACAATTTGGACATCTAATTGTAAGAAACTATTATTTTTTTCTATTTGGGTTTATAAAAAAATGAAGTTGTAACTTGACATGTCCTTTTGAGCATTGAATCAAGATTAACTCAAGGCCTTTTTTAAAGCCAAATATGGACTAATTTATTTGCTTATTGTAATTAAAGTATTTGACATTCTAATACTTACACGAGATAGAGTAAGACTTTTTAATCAAGTGCTTCTATGAAAATAAATTTAACTTGTTTAAAAATATGGCTGTTTAAATATAGGAGTAAATAATACTTCATTAGAAAAATCATTTCTTATGGTTAAGGAAATATTTGAGAAATTAGACTTCGATACCAACTTAAGTATTTAGTTAGGCAAGATATCATGTAGTTTAACTAATATTTTTTTTAACTAATATACCTATGTTAAACATAAGCCTCAATATATAATCCAAAACATGAAAATACGTGCAAGCACACAAATGAAAACGAGATCACAAAAGGGTAGATATAAGGAATAAGAAAGAAAAGGAAAGAGGATGCCATAGACAGCCCAATCATGTCAGTTGATTTTCTCACTATCACGTATGACTTAAGAATACAAAATACTGATTTCTTATTGCTCGGATGAGAGATACAATGGAGTCTCAAAGGGAGACTTCTCGCAATAGCGAGTCTTTTACGAAGACTCCAATTTTCTCCCAAGGTGTAGATGTAAAATAAAAGAGGAAAATAAAGTTTAGGGAAGATGACTCTTAACTAATAATTCACGAAAGTTGAAATAGTTAAAGCAAAGGTAATTTTTAAACAAAGAAAGAACAAGATTAATTCTTATTCAGCATATAAACAAAGCTATAAAGATTTGCTCACACTACTTGGTAGAATTGCAGACCAAACAAACAACATGCTAATTTACTTAAATAAGATATATTGTTAAATCATGAGTTAGATCTTGGCAATCAAAAGACTACCCGTTGAAAAAAATCCAGAAGGTATGCCTTCTAAATGAATATTCAAATTTAACATGCTCTTTCTTTTCAAAATTGTTGCTACTGCTCATATAGAATAATTCTTATGCAGAAAAACAAACTTACGTTAGAAATTATAGTACATCAAGAAATTTAAAACAAGACCTTTAAGCACCAAATCCATGCTGCTTTCCTTGAAAATATTCAAACCATTACAAGTTAGAAGTTTAAAAATAAATTTCATGACACATAATTCAAAGATGCAGCGGCAAACTTTTGAGAAAGCATCAACAAGCTATACATAAAAATAAATCTTTGAAAACATGATTTCAAAAATAAGGAAATGGTAAGAAAATGACTTGATATGTGATTTCAACAAAGCAGTGAACATAGGATAAAGATTTGAATCAATGATCGACTAAGCCAAAAATACGAAACTAACTAAATTGAAACTAACAACAAATCGATAATAAAAGTCCGTTTATACCTCGTAGAATAAAAAAAATAAAGGGATAAAGGTCACTGACCTATTTTGGGGCACCGACCTAGGGATCTCGACCTCGGATCTACACCCTTTTGGCGAACGAAAGCAAGACTAACTCGAGTAAGTTAAACCTAGTGCAAAAAGAGAAGGACAAAGCTAAAAGAAACTTACAAATTGTTATGAAGCTTATGGGTGAAAGAGGCGGCGGGAAACTTTTTCCAAATGAACTCTTAACGCAAGGCAAAGAGTTAGGGCTTTTCCATTTTGGCCATGATTAAATTTTGGATTTTTTGAAATTGGTCAAAGAAATCTGAAAAACATGAACATTGGGGGAAGCTTTTGGACACACTTGTAAGTTGTAGGCTTCACGTGATTGAGAAGGCCTTCTCACAAAAATGGAACAAAATCTCTATCCATAGTTGATAAAGCTCATTACTTTTTTCTCAAAAAATGGAAGAAATTTAGAGAGGAAAGAGAGACACCGATGTACAGGGAAATGAAAAACCCTAATTGATTTAGAAAATAAAGGATATTTAAGGTATTTAGATTTTTTTAGAAATTTAAATTGGCTGATTGTTTTATGGACTAAAATGGGTGTAAGTAATATAAATATTCTATATTAAGAAAATATTTATCATCTATGGCACTAATTTTTTGCTAACTAAATATAGTCTTTTTTGGAATGAACAATAATTGTATAGTGAAAGGCCCACCTATATTCACCTCTTTCCCTCTTTCTCTGCCATTTTTTGCTCTTCCTCTTTTTATTTATCTTTGTAATGACCCTCCAGATTATTTCTGTGCTTATGACTTCTTTCCATCGTTTGGAGCATTCCTGTAGTGACCACAAGTCATTTATGACTTGCTGGCACTGACTGTTCAATCGTCTGGTCGTTCGTTTTGATTTTATGGCCATTTTTCCTATTTTGGAGCTTTTGAAATAATAAAAGTTGATTTTATAAAATAAGAAAGACGAAAGTAGTCGAAAAGATAATTTTATCCATTAATTACCTAAATTTTAAATACTACAGATAAGAACAACTTACAGCTAAACTCAAGGAAACTAACTACAACTTGAACTCCTAAACAATAGGGGGAGTCTTCTATTGATACTCCAAAACAATAACTCTTACTTAACTAATGCTTAATAGAGAAAAGGCATATATTCCCACATAAACGTATCCTGAAAAGTCAGTTACACACTTTAACTATCCTGACGACATATTACACACCTGATCTAGTTTAAAGTGATATTAAACACCCCTTATAAGATGACATGACAAAGAAAGTGTCTTCGCCTTCCTTAAGGTGCATGAGAATAAGGGGAAAAAATGTTAAAATGATAAATTTGAATACTTGGCACTATCTTATTGGTCATTATATAATTAAGTATTATAATTTCTAATAAATTAATTATATCAATAATTATTATTTTTCTCTTTTATTGGTGGCCTCCAATTTCTTTTAAAGCTTTTACATTTTTCTTTCTTTTGACATCTTCTTCTTCAGCAGTTCTTCTCTTTGTCACCATTAATTAGTTCTTCACTTTATTTCCATGGAAGCATTTCAAACCCCTACCGAAGAACTTTAAAAAGAAATAGAAAGAAAATGATTATTCTATCTTTGTCTTCTCTATTTTTGCCGGAACACCACCTACAACCACCACAATATCATTTTTGTCCCAAGTCACCATTAATAACATATTTGATTATTCATTATGCACAAATAATACAAATGTAATGCTTAATTTCAACCATAATTATCAATATTGTAAAAGAAATTAAGATCTGAAAGTAATTTTATAGATCTGATTTTTGTTTTGTTTCACCGGCAACAATGATGTTTCCCACAACGTATCACCACCGTCAACATCTCTATACTTTATAATCGTCTGACTACTTATTTTCTCTTCAAATTTTCTCTTTCCCCCTTCTACTTATGAAGAAGGAAGAACAAATGAATTTAAAAAAAATAAAGAGATGTATAGTGAGGGAAGGAAGTACACATAGAGTAGAAATTAGTATTTTGAAAAAGTGTGAGAAAATATTAAGGGATAAAGGTTTTAAAAAAATAAAAAATAATATTATTTCCGTTGTCAAAATGCATGTATAACATTTTCTCACACAAAACTGAGATTGTCTTCGCAAGGGGGAATTAATATAATTTTGAATAAGATTAGGTATGTAATAGGTCGTCATGATAGTTTAAGTGTGTAACTGACTTTTTAGGACAAGTTCAAGGGGAAATTTATGCATTCTCCCTACTTAATACACCCCCTCAAGTTAGGCATGATGAAACAATGCCTAACTTGGAATGACACCATTCAAAGGCTGGTTTTGGCAAGGGCTTAGTAAATGTATCAGCAAGTTGATCACACGCATGAGTGTGTGGGACAAGAACCTGATGCGCTTGAACTTGGGTCCTAACATAACAGAAGTCCACATCAAAATGTTTTATACGGCTATGAAACACTCGATTATGACAGAGATAAGTGATGCCAACATTGTCACAAAATATTGTAGGTGTATGTGGAATTGTGATGTGCAATTCATTGAACAAGTTGCACACCCATGTGAGTTCAGCAAGAACATTTGCAACTAATTTGTACTCTGCTTCAGTGGATGAGCGAGTGACAGCTTGCTGCTTTTTGGAAGACCAACTCAATGGATTGGGCCCAAAGAAAAGAAGATAACTTGATGTGGATATTTTGTCATTTGGGTCTACGGCCCAATCGACATCAGCGTACATGTAAAGATTGTTGTCTGAGTTGCGAAGTATTCGAAGACCTGAAGTTGTTGTGGCTTTAAGATATCGTAGTATCCTCTTAACCGGCTTTCAGTGTTCATCAATAGGTTCATGCATAAACTATGACAGTTTGTTGACTGCATAAAAAAATATCAGGTTGTGTGAATGATTAATATTGAAACTTACCAAGGGGCGGCTGTAGAGTGTAGCCTTAGCAGACGGAGAAATATCAGCTGCCTGAGGTAGTTTAACGGAGCACATTGGAGTCAAGACTACTTTACAATCTTGTATATCCAATTTCGACAAAATATCAATAATGTATTTGGATTAAGAGAGAATAAGGCAATCTGACACTTTTTTAACTTCGACACCAAAAAATTAGTCTAAGTAACTATAATCCTTCAAGGAAAAACGAGAACCCAAATAATTAATAACATGTCTAATCAAGCTGGGATGACTTCCTGTGATCAAAATGTTGTCAACATAGTTGAGTACATAAACAATAGCAGCCAAATTCTTCAAAATAAATAGAGAAGCATCAGATTCAGACTTGATAAATCCCATTTTCTGTAGATGATTGCGCAATGCAGTATACCGAGCCTATGGGGCTTGTTTAAGACCATAAATGGCCTTATTTAATTTGTTAATATGACAAGGGAAATGAGAATTAACAAACCTCTGAGGTTGAGACATAAAAACCTCTTAAGTTAACTAGCCCAGTAGGAAAGCATTGTTGACATCGAGTTGATGAATGTGCCAATTGTGCTTCACTACTACGGATACAACAAGATGCAGTGTTGTGGGCTTCATAACAAGACTGAAGGTTAGATGAAAATCTAAGCCAGGGCGTTGGATGAAGCTCTTTGCAACAAGGCGATCTTTCTATCGATCTATAGATCCATTTTCTTTTCTTTTAGTACGGTACAACCATTTGCAGTCCACAACATTCTTCCTTGAGCCTTTTGGTACCAATTCCCAAGTATGATTCTTCATTAAAGCGTCATATTCTACTTTCATAGCTTGTCTCTATGTGTCATGGATAGTGGCTTGTCTGAAGGTTGCTGGGAGTAGGAGTGAAATGGGTGAGAAAATTGAATTGTCTTTTAGGTTTGATAATATTATTTTGGGACCTAGTGGTTATTTGGTTTGGTGCAGGCTCTAGAGTTGGCATGAGAGGTTGTTCTGGGGAGGGGTTAGGAAATAATAGGGTCGAGGGATTTTCATGTGCCACGAAGTGAAAAACTTGAAAATGGTGAATTGACGGCTGAAGATGGAGTTGTCTGGGTTTGCGGTAGAGTTTTGGTGTTGGAGTTACGTAGTTGATATGTTACCATAGGAACATGTTGCGTGTGTGAAGTGGTGTGATTCCGGGAAGAAGGAGAAAAAAGTGGAGAATTACCTAGATAAGTAGATGCTACTGGTACCTTGTCGGAATGGAATGAGCAAGTATCATTCACTAATGGTCGAGGCAAATTTGATTCTAAGGAGAGTGGTACTGGTTGAATTAGATTGGGGTATGGATTCTGATTGCAAACTGATGTTGAAGTCTCCTTTGTGGAGTCAACTTCTTCCCAGATAAGTTGAGAAAATTTATTCCTTACATCTGAAAACAGTGTTTTAAAAGGAAAAATATTTTCAAAAAATCAAACAAAACGACTTATGTATAATTTGAACTTGTCTGGGTCAAAGCACAGGTGTGCATAATAGATCGGAGAGACACCTAGATACACACAAGGGGTGGACTTAGGCTCCAACTTATTTTGGTATACAGTTTAAGCCATGGACAACAAACACAACCAAAAACTTTATGATTGGCATAAGTGGCTGGTTTACCAAATAATATTTGGTAGGGTGACTCGTTATTTAAGATGGGTGTGGGTAGTCGATTAATGAGATAAACAACATAATTACAAGCAAAAGTCCATAGTTCTGGTGGAAGGGATGCTTCATGGAGAAGGGTTTTGAATATCTGAATGATATGAGGATGACAACGTTCATTTATGGCTACACGTTGTGGCATGTAGGGAGGTGAAACTAAATGTTCAATGCCATTTTTTAAAAGAAAGGACTGGAAACCTGTGTATTCACCCCGTCCATCCGTATAAATAGATTGAATTTTTGTTTTGAAAAAAAATTCTACCAAAGGATGAAACTTTTGGAATAAAGAGGTGACCTCACTTTTATTTTTTATTGTATACAACCAAGTATACTTGGAGTATTGGTCAATAAAAATACAGTAATATAGCTTTTTTTCTAGTGATAAAAAAGGTGATGGTCCCCATAAATAGCTAAACAGAGATTATTACTTGATAAACTTAGACGTTGGAATGGAAAATGATGTTCTTTATTAGAAAAACAAGCATTAAAAAATTCAAATTTGTCCTTAGTAGGAATAGGTAAAGAAAACCTATTCAAAAGAAAGTTTAAAATCATTGAATGAGGATGATCCAAGCGACAATGCCATAGCTGAAAGGGGACTTTTGTGAAAGTGAGATTGATGGATGGTGGCAGGGTTTCTTGATGCAGCCACTCATATAGTCCATTCTTATTCAGACCTTGTACGAGCGGCTTCTAGTAATGGAGGTCCTTCACAAGAAAAGTAAAAGGAATAATCTTAATAGATGTTAGATTGTCTTCACAAAACTTGGCGACAAAAATCATGTTTTTTTATTGATGGAGCACAAAGAGTATTAGGAAGCCGAAAAGGAAAATTAGATGCCTGTATAAGAGATGAACCAGTATGAGCAATAGGAATGGTGTTACCGTCACATATGGATATGCCCTCATTGCTTGTATACTCCTCACGATTGTGCGGTTCAGTGGTGACATGATGAATTGCACCAGAATCCAAAGCCAGGAATCAGAGGCAAAGTTGACCTTATCTTCAAAATGGTTGTGTGATTTAGAGCGACATACATCTGCAGTGTGACTAAAGTTTTGGCACAATTGGTAGCAGACATATGGTCTCGAATTCGACCTCCAGTTTTGTTGACTGTTGTAGATGGATTGTTGATTTACAAGTGGTTTCCATTGTTGATTGTTGAATCGACGATTGTTCCTATTAGAATGGGGTGGCATGTTCATCTTCTGTGCGACAACAACTGTGATTAAGGAAAAGGAATTCTTAAGATCCTGTTGCTTGAGAAAAAGCTAATGATCTGTGAGCTTGTGAAACAACTCTTCAAAACTTAAGGAAGAATCCCTTGTTCGTATGAAAGTAGAGATTTCACAGAACTCAGTGCCCAGTCCACTTAAAATCTTAACAATAAGTTCATCATCTATTACAGGTGATCTAGAAAAGTTTAGTGCATCAGAGGGAGAGAGAACCACTTGTAAGTATTCTATAACAATTTAGAAGCTTTCTTAAGATTTCACAATTGGTCTCGCAAGCTAAAAATGCGAGTGTGGCTCTTATTTGTGTAGGCTGTGTGAAGAAGTTCCCAGGATTTTTTAGTAGATGGAGTCGTTCGGAAAGTTGGCGCAATGGTAGGATCACCAGATGCCATCATGGCTTGTTGAATCAGTTGGTCGTGAGAGAGCCAAACTTGATATTAGGGATTAGGTAGCAGAGTGTTACCATGGGTACATTCATTGTTGGTGCCGGTTTTGATCCATCAAGGTGTCCCATAAGTAATGTCCATTAAGTAGCATCACAATTTGAGATTTCCAAGTTGAGAAATTGAGGTTACCTTGCAATTTCATAGGTAACTGAGATGCGGGATTAAATTGTAAAGATAGAGGAAGGGACAGAAGCACTACTATTGGAAGTAGTAACATCACCAGAAGTTACAACCGAAGGGATTGTGTCTCTAGCCATAAATGGTAAAAACATCTGACTCGGGAGAGGTAATGATAACTCAGATACCATATAAAATCAGATAGACGAAAGTAGTTGAAAAGATAATTTTATCCATTCAGTACCCAAACTTTAAATACTACATATAAGAACAGTTTACAGCTAAACTCAAGGAAATTAACTACAACCTAAACTCCTAAACAATAAGGGGAGTCTTCTATTGATACTCTAAAACATTAACTCTTACCTAACTAATAATTACAGTAACTAATGCTTAATAGATTTCAGTCATAATCTCATGTAAATGACCTCAGATGGGAATTTTAACAATTTCATAACTTTGAAGTGGCCAAATTAGGCTAAATGCTTGGTTGGCATGAGTCCCGAGGCTTTTGGTGTGACTTTGGGGCCATTTGACGCTTTAGCCTTTGAATTTTAGCTTAAGTTTGACTTTGATCAACATTCTTGGTAAACGCACTCGGATGAGAATTCCATCAGCACGGTTAATTCTGGAATGCAGAATTTTGTCTAGAACCAACCTTCGTGCGCTTCCCGGGGCTTTCGGTCTTAATCTGAGGACCGTTGTGGAATTGGCTAAATATAACATTTGGGTGTGGGGCACACTTTTTATTGAAATGACCTCGTATGGAAATTCTGAATACACCATTGAGTCCGAAATATCAAATTTAGGTGGGTAATATATCCGATTTATTTTCATCGGGTGCCAAACGAAATCTGAGGGTCCGTTCGGACACTTTTAAAAAAATAAATAGCAAAATCTGGTGTTGCTACAGCAGACCTTTAGCGACCAGAATTAAGTCTTTTGGCGACCCAATTTAGCTTTTAGCAACTAGAACAACTGCTATTTATATAGTGAAAAATTAGATTAAGACTCATTTGAAACATTGATATCTCGAGTTCTAGAACTCCGTTTTGGGTGATTCAAAGTTCGGTGTGTTCGGGTTTGCGTTGGCTTTGTAAGTGGCTGGCCCAAATCTCTTTTTCTGTAAAGTTTTACATTTTGGTTTGTTGTTGCATGGAGTTGTTCCGAGCCCCGAGAGGTGCTCTGTTTTGCAACACAAGCTCGAGGGAGGGTTTAGGACCTCTTCACAGATTCAATTCTGGAAATTCCAGAGCGGGGCCCAGATTTCCCAATTTTGACTCCGAAATTGGTCTGTCTATGATTTTGATGATTTACTGTCTAGACGATCGTGTTGATGCTGTAATACTATTTTTGATAGAGTGGAAACAATACAAGGCCATTCAGAAGGGAAAAGCTATGGTAGAGTGAAATAGAGTGTGCATGGTCGGCCTTCAAGTACGCTACGACTTCCTTTCCTTTAGATTGAGCTTGATTGTGTAATTACATGCTGGATTGTGGGAATCTGGGGCGGGCTGCTAGTATTTATTCTCTTCTTCTAAGAAACAATGTTGTAGACTTGATATTCGGGATGTTTCGGGGTTAGTACCATTATGCCAGAGGAGTTGTTTATCTATGGGTATTTGTGAATTATCAGTTGAGCTGTTTATTTTTCGTTGCATGCGTAGTATGTAGTTGCCTATTTATTTATGTTTGAAGTTATCTTTGACCTTAGTCTAGGATAGATTAGTGTTGCCTTAGACTCATGCACCTGATTGACTTAGGTACGAATCCGACGTCGATTCGGATGGACTAGATCCTTGTAGACCGGCATAGAAAACTTTGTTCTGATAGTTGAGCCTAGCTTTGGGCTTTTTATTGCTTGTGATCCTTGTGGCTTCTCTCCCCTTTACTCTGATGTCGATGCGTTATCAGAGGCATAGTATTTTCCTAGGGTTGGGTCTTTCGCGGTCTGTTTTGGTGTGAGGTAGTTGGTAGTGCACATCGATCCATGATGTCTTGGAGTTGATTCACCATTTTGATGTGGTTGGTAGTGGGCGTCGATCCACGATAACTTCAAATTTTTTATCCTCTAAGGAGTTGATTTTACCTGCACACTCTGGCTAGCATTGGGCAGGCTCCCCAAGAGTGGTAGGTGACTTACCTGGATGGCATTGGGAAGGGCCCCCGGGGTGATTAGCTGGATTGGTATTTGGATATAAGTTACTTAAGGTCCTCTTCGGAGTTGACAGGACCGCGCACTCTGCCTGGCTAGGGCAGGCCCCCAGTAGTGTTAGATGGCACACTTGGTTGGCTTGGGCAGGCCCCAGAGTGTTAGCCTATTAGGCAATTAGATTAGGGCTTTTGTAGGAGATTGTTATACCCACGTGCGATACTCTCCTTACTGGATAATACCCCGGAGTTGCTAGTGAGCTAGGTGGCCCGATGTGGAAGTCTGACTTGGTGAGTGGGTTGGATTTGTTAGTTGTGTCAGTTCAGAGTTTGATTTCCTTTGGCATCTGTAGTTGTGGCTTCTCTGTATACATATCGGGCATATGAAAGTCCGTTCAACTTCTTCTTTGTTTGTGTGTGAGTGTACCTAGCGGGTCTTATGGGGTGCGTAGCTGGGTTTAAGTTAAATATCCTTAGAGTAGCTCTCTGATTATTCTGCTCTTATTTCTGGTGATCTCTGTTCGTGTTTGATTCTATCTTTTCCGTCTTTTTTACCTTTCTTGCTTAGTTGGCCTATGATGCCTACTAGGTACATGTCGCTTTGGTACTCACGGTACACTCTGCATCTGTTTACATGATGCAAATATGAGCACCACCTATCAGCGTTGAGGTTGAGCCGCAACAGTATGTTCTAGAGACGAGGATGAGCTGATGGCATTCTGGGATTTCCTGTCTCCATTCTGTATATACATTTTGACTTGCTTTTTTCTTGTTGAGGCTGTCTTGTTTCTATTGTCCACTTTTGGGACTTGTACTCTTTAAGTAGTTATGAGCATGTGACTTCCAAATTCTGAGAGGTATCTTTTGTATATATAGTTTTGGGTTCGCTTCCGCCTTCCTCTTGTGTGTTCTGTTTGTTTATGGTTCACTTAGTTGAGGATGGTTCCCTTCTCAGTCCCATTACTCTCAAGTTCCGGGATAAGGTTTGGCTTGCCTACTGGCGGGTTGGTAGGCACCATCATGGCTTGAGAAATCGGGTCGTGACATTCTTTTTCTTATTCTTCTTTGAAATTTATAATTTAAAGAACTATTCACAAATTAGTTTTTACCCATATTTCACGATTTTCACCCAAAGACACAACAAGAATAGGAACATAAAGACCTAGCTTTTTTACAAAATTATGTGCTCAACTAGGAATTATAGATCTCTAAAATTTGAGCAGCAAGAGTTCACCATTGATGGTCAGTATAAAGCTTCAAATTTAGAATTCATTACTTGAGTTTTACAAATTTTGGATTAGTTTTGATAGGATTTTCCAACAAATAATTGAAACTATAGTTCTGAGTTGACATCTCAATTATAAGAGGGTTTTGTTAAGCTTAGAATTGATTTTAGGAGAAATATTAGACTTAAACTCGAAAAAGATTAGATTTATGGAGCTGTATCGAAATTGTATTAATTTTTTTTTAGATATTTTCATAATTTCTTTGAAATTTTATCAAAACCATAAAAATACATTTATATTACATATTTAAAACTTCACTCCCCTTTTAGTGATATCAACCAACATAATTTAGGTAACACACTTGTAATACATTTATAATATAGGCACAATACATTTGTAATACACATTGCACACAACACTCTTTTTCTTAGTGATGCAAATCAAAATGATTTATAAGACACATATAATACATGTTTTATTCATTAATAATACATTTATAATGCATATTGCACACCTCACTATTTTCTGAGTGATACCAACAAGAATATTTTAGTTAACTCACTGGTAATACATTTATAAAACTTGGACAATACATTATTAACGCATAATGCAACCGTCACTCATTTTCTTAGTGATACAAATCAAAATAATTTATAATACACACAGTTTATTCATGAACAATACATTTATAATACATATTGCAAACTTCACTTTCTTCTTAGTGATGCCAAACAAATGATTTATGTAATATACTTATAAGACATTTATGATACATGCACACTGAATTTCTCAAACTTATTCCAAAAATCACTTATGTTTTTAGTTATGCAAACCAAAGTAATTTATAAGAAAATATAGTACATGTTTAATTCATAAATAAGACAACTTTAATTCAGTTTATAGATCATTTTCTTGTCATTCCTTAGTTACTTTTTCATTCATTCTTAATTATCTCTTTTAATTTAAATTTAATGTTGTGTAATATATTTTTAATGCAAAATTAATTTATTTTGCAGTTTATTGGTTGATTTGATATTGGATTACTTGGTTAATTCATAATTGATACAAGTTTAATTCACTCTATAGATCACTGTCCGGTCTTTGATTAACTACATTTTCTATTCATGATTTATTCTCTCTTCTAATTAACTTTTATATTTGTACAATACACTTTTGATACAAGTTTAATTCATTTTACAATTTATTGGTTGATTTGTTACGATTGAATTACTTATTTAATTCATTATTGATAAAAGTTGTATTTAGTTTACATATCACAAAATGGTCTTTCATTTGCTACATTTTGCATTCATATTTTAATTTTCTTCTAATTCAACTTTAATATGTGTATAATACATTTTTAATTCTGTTTTAATCGTTTTTCAGTTTATTATGTCTCTTCATTTGTTACGATTACATTACTTTTCTCAATAATTATCGATACAAGTTTTATTCAGTTTATGAATCATTGACTCCTCTTTCGTTTGCTACATTTTGTATTCATGTTTAATTATCTTCTAATTCAGTTTTAGTATGTGTGTAATACATTTTTAATTCAAGTTTAATTCATTTGTAGTTTATTGGTGATGTGCAAAAAAAAACATTACTAATTTTGTTGTTCTGATTTAATTCAATTTATAAGACACATATAATACATGTTTAATTCATTAGCAATATATTTATAATACATATTGTAGACTTCACTCTCTTTTTAGTGATTCCAACCTAAATAATTTATAATACACTTATAATACAATATGATCTTCGCACAATACATGTTTAATACATATTGTAGACATCATTCCAATTTAATACAATCTTCAAAAAAACTCATATCTTCAAAAATACATATCTTTAAATCTTCATATCTTCAAAAAATTCATAGCCTCAAATCTTGATATCCCCATATCGGGTGAACTTTGTAAAAGCTCCATTACTATTGGCAAAATCATTTAACTCTTTTTCTCCTGCAAATTCACCTTTAGATAAGAGAAAGTATGGGCCACAAAGATGGCACCCGAACAAAAGGTCTTCAGAACTATGAAACGATAAATTCAGCAGCCTATATGAGTTAATTAAGTGTCACGACCCGGCTTCCTGTCACGACACAAGGTAGCACCTAGGTGTAACATGACATATAAGACCCTGAGAGGCCCCATAAAAGCCACTTAGCTTTTATCATTCAATATAATAGAATGAAAGATTAAAAATACAATTTCAACATATAAAAGTTTTATAGAGGAAAATAGAAGTCTAAAAATTGTCTCAATGCCATGTAGTACATAAGAGTGTTTATCGGGGCGTAGCCTGTGACTCAAGTTCTCAAAACTGAAAGTAAAGGGAACAAGGGAAATCAAGCTCGGTCCTCAGAATATGAGGAATCACTATCACGACCCAAGGGTACCTCCAAGATGTAACAAGGAACATAGAACCCTAAAAGGCACCATGTAAGCCACTTAACATATCATAACATAAGCATAGAACAATAAAGAGTAAAAACGCATTTCAAGTCCAAAACGTTTATGAAGGAAAGAGGAAGTGTAGACTTGTCTCAATTAACCATCTCTTACAACACTTGAATCAAAGAGGGTCACAACCCATAAAACATAATTCGAAAGTCAAATACAAAAATAAAACTACTAAATAAAGATATTTTTCCTCGAATCATGAGGACTCACCAACAAGCAAGGAGAAATGAGTAAATCCAAGCTCTAGCCACAATGAGAACCACATTGAGAACCGGACCCTACACTTGGGGGGAAATGTAGGAAAATATGGGTTAGTACAAATATGCACTAAGTATGATAGCCATGCATAAAATCATGAAAATATGCTAAAAGGGACATTTTAGTCAAATGCATGCCATTTGCTAAGTTAAAGCATCATTTTGAAGATAATGGAAAAGCATAAGTCATAAGCATAATCAAATCATAGATCATCATATCATAAGAGGAACATATCATTCATACCCTCAAAGCATACTTGTGCAATGCATGGATAGGATCCCATAATCCACCCATACTAAGTAAAGCTTCTTGAATAACTATAGTTCATAATTCATCCTCTTGTTCATACTATCATAATGAAATAAGCCTTAACCGACATAGACCATGTGAGATTTAACATGGAATCCGATATCTATCCCACACCAAAAAGGGGTTGTCCTACTAGCCTAAGGTAGAACCATACTCTTAGGTTAGGTGGATCCACTAGCTAAATACCTATGTGGGCACATAGTTTATGGGATAAGGAGATTGATTCTAGAAACCCAGACTCAACTAAAGTATAAGGTTTCTATCTCATGAGATACATACTTTGGGAATCCTAACTCAACTAAGGTAGAAGGTACCTATTTGGAAAGTCGTACTCAACTAGTATAAAAGCTTTTATTGGGAAGCTGTATTCAACTATCGTATAAACATCCATCTCATATTCATATCCACTCGGTGCTAGGCATTAATTCCCATGGATAACATATTAAGTCTTGACTTAAGTTCATATTCATGTATGGAAGAATGTCTTGACACTAAATCCAACATAATTCATACTTTAGCTCATAGATTCAATAGGTGAGAATACACTTTCAACGTTAGAATCATCATATTGTGAGAAAATCTTGCACATCATATCATATTCATACATAAATGTGTACATGAGGATAAAATCCAACAACACAACAACTATATCATAATTATATTCACTTTATTCTCAAAGTGTTCTTCAAGCATATACATAACCCTCATAATCATGCATAATTCTCATACTTTGCCCTTCTAGAATCATAACTCATATTCAATCAACACATTTAGAATTACTACATTAGACATTGATATAATTATAGTTCAAGTAGCCTAATCACTACATGCATAAATTTCGTAATATTCTTTTAAAATCAACAAACCCACATCACAAGATCATCATTGTGAAATAAGGGGATTTCATGGGTTATTGGGGATTTCAACATAAAAACTATAATAAATCATCAATTCAATCATAATATAAACTAATTCAACCATTATATTCGTTTCAGAAAGGAACCCATGACTTGGAGACAAATAATAGGTTTTAGTGAATTTCTATTATTGAAATTGGGGTTTAGAAGGGACTCCATGAATGAAAGTTATCCATAGATGAAGGACTACCATACCTTAACAATGAAGACCAATGAATTTGATGAGAAGAACTTGATTCTTGAACCCTAGCTCCACCTTCTTCCTTCTTCTTCTTCCTTGAAGTTCTAGAGAGAGAATTTTTAGAGAGAAGATGAACTTTTTGGGATTTGATTTGGGGTTTTGGAAATAATGGGCTGAATGGGTGTATTTTTGACTTAAAATGACTTATAAAGGTGAATAAAACTAAGGCAACAATACTTCACTTTAATAAGACTTAAACCGGAATTATCCAAAATACCCCTCACTTTAAGTGAGCTGCCTAGGTACCACGAGGGGCTTCCACGAGCCGTGGTCATTTCCATGAGCCGGGGTCCCCTCCGTGGATTTGAGGCAGTGGCTAGGAAGTCTCACGAGGGGATCCATGTAACACCCCATATTTTAGTGAGTAGAACTAGTGTGTGGTAAAGTCTTGTAGTGAAGTTTTGGAGTGTTGTATGAGGGTTAAAACTCATAGAAATGACTCCCGTACTTAGAATGACATGTTTAGGGGTTAAACATCCAGTTACGACTCCCCAAGGACAATCCGATGGGTCGTTGAGGAGAACCCCAAAATAGTCCCCAAAAACTGTAAAAAATGGTGAACCACAGTTGGCCATTCACGGCTAGTAGATCAACCTACGCGCCGTAGGTCAGGCCTGAGTTGGCCTATAAAATACGAGCCCCAGGTCCAAACCACGGACCTAAACCAAGCCCAGTAGACCCATCCACGGTCCGTGGATGGGGTCTCGTGAATGCTGCCAGTTTTGTGACTTTTAGTTTTAAGTTGGGGGTTTGGGAATTAATTAGTTATTTAATTAAGGCCTTAGGATGTCGGTTAAGTATTTAAATAACCAACTATAAATAATTAATATACCCCTAAACTAACCACTTTAAGTAGTTCATCAAAAGACCCCAAATTACTCTCCAACAAATCCACTCTCTAGAAGAAGAAGAAGAAAGGAAGTTGGGGCAGCATCTTAGGGCGATTTTCACCATTGATTAAAGATTTGTTTAGGGATTTGATTGAAGATATGTAAAACTTATTTATCCACGGGTTCTTCCACCCATGGATCCCCCATAGTTTCCTCTCCATTGTGAACTCGAAAGCCTAATTCTAGCCAGGGTTGTGATTGCATTGTGGGTAGGGCTTGGGTGTGATTTCAATCTAGTGGATAACACCCAATTATGACTTAGTTAGATTTGTAAAATTATATTATGATGATTTCCTATTATTTCTATGGTAAACCCTAATCTAAATTGATGAATGTGGTATTTGTGGGTTTATGCCATTAGAGATGAAATTGAAGGTTCATGAGTGATCTTCCTAAATCTATGTCATGTATTGTAATTGATCAAAGTTACAATCATATAATCATGAATTGAACTAGATCTTCTTGAATATGATTGATCTTGACTTGCAAAGTTAGAATTGAATCTTTAGGTTAAATTGTGGCTAGGGTCACCTAGTATCAAAGAATGTGATTGAATGTCTTGTAATCTAGATTCATAATATGCTTCCTTGATGTAGAGTCATTGAGAATGAGGAGTCATAATGATGAATGATGATCATTAGGGCTTAAGCAAGAAGCTAATTGATTAACCTTAGATCCAAAGGCCTTGAGAGTAAAATATACATATGAACCCCAGGCTAATGAATAGAATTGTGTTGAGAAACCTTTACCTACTTAGACCACCTTATAAATAATCGATGGTAGGAAATGATAGAATCTCTTAGGTCATGATGATATCCTTGCCTAATGTAGAATTCTAGACATGATACTAAGTATGGATATGAACTCACATGAAAGGCTTCTCACATAGAATCTCCTAGGTGATGGATGGTGATAGTTGCTCACACATGGTCTAAAAGAAGTATTAGCATGGATTGGTTGTCAAGAACCTCTTTCCATTAACTTGAGTCCAAGTAGAGACATAATGATTATCTTGTGGGATTTAGGCCTAGCACCGACTGGATATTGAAATGAGATGGAAGTTGCCACCTAGTTGAGTTTGGGCTTTCATGGAGGTTCCCACCTAGCATAGTTTGGCATTCCCACAAGGGATCTCTCACGTAGAAAAGTATTGATTTCCCCAAGTGTGTCTCATGAGATGGAAGCCTCACCAAGTCGAGTTTGGGTTTGTAGTTGCAATAGACATATCCTATAACTACGTGCCCTGTAGGAAAGTTAGCTAGTGGATCCTACTAAGCTAACAAACCGGTCCTACCTTGGCAAGTGGACAAACACTTAATGGCATTGGGTAACAGCATTAGCGATCATGTGATAACTCATATGTTCTCATGTCGGTTAAGCCTATATCCCAATTAAACAAGATTGTCAATGAACTAAGATTGTGCTCAAGGTAGCATCTCCTAGAGTTCAAACCTCGTGGTCTAAGATTATGCTTGAAGAAGCATCTACTAGAGATCAAAACTTAATGAACTAAGATTATGGTTTAAGTAGTATCTCCTAGAGTTCAATCATAATGAACCAAGATGTACTTAGTGTAGTATCTCCTAGGTTTGAACCTTAATGGTCTAATATTGTACTTGAAGAGGCATGTCTGAGAGACCAAGCTTAATGAACTAAGATGTACTTAATATAGTATATCCTAGGGTTATAAGAAATAAGGGACTAAGACAAGTTAGTGAAGGACCTCATAATATTCAAGAGTATAAATGGACTTAGATATGCTTGAGTATGCCTCTCGGAGTCCATAATAATAATAATGAACCTAGACATGCTAAAAGGAGCATCTCATAGGGTCCAACTTTATAATGAACTTAGATTATTTATAAAATAGCATCTCCTAGAGTTCAAACATGATGAAATAAGATGTACCTGGTATAGTATCTCTTAGGGTTCAAAACAAGAAGGAAATAAGATAGACTTAGTAAAGTGTCTCCTAGAGTTCCAATGCTTTAAAAAGAGGGCTTGTCTCTAAGTTAAGGAACATAAGTATGATGACCTAAAGAAGTACTTAGTATGAATAGTAGTATGGGATGTTACTCATGCCTTGCACAAGTATGACTAAAGGTTACTTTATGAGTGTTGTCTTACATGAGTGATGCTTGATGGATTGTTGCTATAGATGCCTTCCAAGATAGGATTGACTAGAAGTGATAATTCCTTTGTCTACATGAAGTAAGCCAATAGTGATACCAAAGGAGGGTGAATATGACTAGGATGACTTCAAGGTAATGTTTAGTGTGAAGGGTAGTATGGGATGCCTTTTATACACTGCACAAGTGTGCCTTGAGGTTACTTAGGAGTATGGTACTCTTATGGTAGAAAGGTTTAAGACTTAGCTATGCCTATAGACCATGATTAGGTTGACCAAAAAGGGATACTTGGCTTGGGTGTTATTATGGGATGCTATTCATGCTTTGCACTTGTATTCTTTTGAGATTACTTGAGAATGGTGCTATTTTGATAAAAATGACCAAGAGTCAATTATTCTTGTGTGATACCTATAATGAAGACTTGGCTTATTATGATTTTGGCTTATCTACTATGCTCATTAACTATGTCTTATGTTGACTTATATTTATATGATGATTGGGCTGATGATTATACCATGGCTATGTTGATTGTGTTATGACCATGTTATTATCTCTTATGCTTATGTCTTATTTTGACTAACCATATTTGAGATGCTCTTATGATGTTGTGCTAGCTTTCATACTTGGTACATTTTGTACTAATGGATATTGCCTACATTCTAATCAAATGTAGGATTGAGGTGGTTGAGTTACTTTGAAGGCTAGGTTTGCAAGGATCAAGAATAAGTTGAAGAATTAGTGAGTCCTCATAGCTATGAGGACGAACCCTTATTTTCTTTATGTCTTTATTTCATATCTTGAAACTATTGTATGGGATGTGTCCCAAGAGTTTATTCTATTGTTCATTATATAATATGAGACAAAATGTAGAAATTCTTCCGTTTGCTTTTATGAAAAATTACATCGATTGTAAACGTTTTAATTTTTTCCATAATTGCTATTATCTTATGTTCAGGATATGCTAAGGGCTTGTATGGGACCCCTTCAGGGTCAACTATGCTATGTTACATCTAGGGGGTACCCAGGGTCATGACAAACTTGGTATCAGCGCATAAGGTTTTGGGATAAATTTTAGGATTGTCTCAAACCATGTCTAGTAGAGTCTTGTTGATCAGTGTGAGTCGCGACACATTTTATGAATAGGAGGCTATTGGATGCTTAGGAAACTTAACTTCTTCATTCTCCAAGTCATGCCATAGATCTATATGGTCTCTCTCATATTCCTTATCCGATGGTCATTAAGATATGACTACTCAAAGGGCTTATGATACTAGGAGTAAGGGAGAAAGGTTGGTTGTGATGCCAATTATGGCTTTGTGACTTGAGAGATTTGAGTTTATAGATTGTGATAGTGTCTTTAGTATAATTGATGCTTCATTGTTGCCTTTATATTATGAAAGATGTTTAGAAGAAATTGTGTAGGCTTACTTCCACGGGGGAGATAGTGTGTCTACCTAGCAAGGTGATAGTGAGGTTCTGCTTAGTTATTGGTAAGACCCGACCTAGTCATGATGAGTTTTGAAGTATGTTGATAGATTGGTTGAATAGGATGGTTATGTAATACCTACATGGGTTGAGTGAATAAACTCCTCTAAGAAGGGTATAAGTGTAATTCACCATGGTTTAGAATCATCTTGTGTTATGGATGTAAAGGCTTAAGTGATAACTTTCTCCAACCTTAGAATTGAAAGAATTGATGCTTGAAAGAGTTTGTATAGGTTGGCTCCCAAGGGGGAGATTATGTGCTTAGATAGCATGGTTGTTGAGTATCCTTGATGTTCATGAATTAGGGTTGCTATAGTTGTGGTGCGAGTGGCCACATGATGAAAGTTTGCCCTAAGGCTAAGGTTACAAGAAGAGAAGGTAAGCAAGTTGCCTCTAGTAGTGGGGATGTAGAACCTCAAAAGAAGAATATGTTTTATTCTCTCCAATCTAGAGAAGATCAAGAGTGATTTCCTCATGTCCCTTCCGGTATGTGTTTCATGCTTTAGTAAATTTCTGGATTTCTTGTCTTTTGTGACTTGTTATGTTGGACTTTGAAGTTATTGTTAGTATGCATGATGATTAAGAAAGGTTGTGTAGGCCTACTCCTAAGTGGGGGATAGTGTGCCTATCTAGTAGGGTTATTGTGTGCTCTATGTGTTGTCATGATTTCCTTATATGAATGTTCATGAAAATGCTTAGGTCTTGTTAGAAATGACTTTTATGCATTGTTTCTTCTTGTTGAAGTGCATTTAAGTAGATTTGCATATAGACTTCATGAATTGATTATGAGCAAGCCCTAGTTTGTGGAGTTGAAAGGTTCCTCCTTGAATGAATGCTTTATGAGGTGAACTTGCATTTTGGCTCCATGAGGGAGTATTGAACATGTTTTAGTTAGGAGATGTCAGTACCTCCTTGAAAACAAGTAGATATTGAAATCTATGCATTTTTGGGTTAGTAGAAGTGGTTCCTACTCCTTTGTGTTGCATTGAACGAATTTGGCTTTGAATAGAAGTTTTCTTGCCTTATGGGGTGCATTTAGATGTAGTACATGCATAATGGGATGCTAGGTTAGAGTTGTGACTTTAAGAGGTGTTTAAAGTGTCATTCGAGGACGAATGTTCCCAAGTGGTGGATATTGTAACACCCCATATTTTAGTGAGTTGAACTAGTGTGTGGTAGGGTCTTGTAGTGGAGTTTTGGAGTGTTGTATGAGGGTTAAGACTCATATAAATGACTCCTGTACTTAGGATGACATATTTAGGGGTTAAACGTCTGGGTACGACTCCCCAAGAACCAGCCGAGGGGTCGTTGAGGAGGACCCCAAAACAGTCCCCAAAAGCTGTCAAAAATGGTGAACCACGGTTGGCCATTCACGGCCAGTAGATCAACCTAAGACCTGTAGGTCATGGACGTACATCAGGACTGAGTTTTCCTGCAACATATGAGCCCCAGGTCCAAATAACGGATCCAAACCACGCCCAGTAGACCCATCCACGGTCCGTGGATCGGGTCTCGTGAATGCTGCAAGTTTTGTGACTTTTAGTTTTAAGTTGGGGTTTGGGAATTAATCAGTTATTTAATTAAGGGCTTAGGGGGTCGGTTAAGTATTAAATAACCACCTATAAATATTTAATAGACCCCTAATCAAATCACTTTAAGTCATTCATCAAAAGACCCCAAATTACTCTCCAAGAAATCCCCTCTCTAGAAGAAGAAGAAAGGAGAAAGTTGGGGCAGCAGCTTAGGGAGATTTTCCCCATTGATTCAAGATTTTTTATAGATTTGATTGAAGTTATGTGAAGCTTATTCATCCATGGTTTCTTCCACACATGGAGCCCCCATAGTTTCCCCTCCATTGTGAACTCAAAAACCCAATTCTAGCTAGGGTTGTGATTGCATTGTGGGTAGGGCTTGGGTGTGATTCCAATCTAGTGGATAGCACCCCATTATGATTGAATTAGCATTTTTAAATGATATTATGATGATTTCATGTGATTCCTATGGTAAACCCTAATCTAAATTGATAAATGTGGTATTTATGGGTTTATGCCATTAGAGGTGAAATTGAGGTTCATGAGTGATCTTCCTAAATCTATGTCATGTATTGTAATTGATCAAAGTTAGGATCATATAATCATGAATTGAACTAGACCTTCTTGAATATGATTGATCTTGACTTGCAAAGTTAGAATTGAATCTTTAGGTTGAATTTTGGTTAGGATCGCCTAGTATCAAAGAATATGATTGAATATCTTGTAATCTAGGTTGATAATATGCTTCATTGACATAGAGTGATTCAGAATGCAGAGTAATAATGAGGAATGATGATTATTAGGGATTAAGCAAGAAGCTAATATGATAAACTTTAAATCCTAAGGCCTTGAGAGTAAAATCTACATATGAACCCAAGGCTAATGAATAGAATTGTGTTGAGAAACCTTTACCTACTTAGACCACCTTATGAATAGATTGTAGAAAATGATACTCACTTAGGTCATGATGATGTCCTTGCCTAATGTAGAATTATAGACATGATACTAAGTATGAATATGAACTTAACATGAGAGACTTCTCACACAGTAATGGTTCTAGGGTTGAACGACTTCTCCTAACTAATTGAACCTAAGGGTAGAGAGACTTTATACCTAGGTCATGGATGGTGATAGTTGCTCACACATGGTCTAAAATAAGTATTAGCATGGATTGGTTGTCAAGAACCTTTTTCCATTAATTTGAGTCCAAGTAGAGACTTAATGATTATCTTATGGGATTTAGGCCTAGCACCAAGTGGATATTGAAATGAGATGGAGGTTCCCACCTAGTTGAGTTTGGGCTTTCATGGAGGTTCCCACCTAGCATAGTTTGGCATTCCCACAAGGGATCTCTCACGTAGAAGAGTATTAATTTCTCCAAGTGTGTCTCATGAGATGGAAGCCTCACCAAGTCGAGTTTGGGTTTCTAGTTGCAATATCCGTATCCTATAACTACGTGCCCTGTAGGAAAGTTAGCTAGTGGATCCGACTAAGCTAACAAACCGGTCCTACCTTGGCAAGTGGACAAACACTTAATGGCATTGGGTAACAACATTAGCGATCATGTGATAACTCATATGTTCTCATGTCGGTTAAGCCTATATCCCAATTAAACAAGATTGTCAATGAACTAAGATTGTGCTCAAGGTAGCATCTCCTAGAGTTCAAACCTCGTGGTCTAAGATTATGCTTGAAGAAGCATCTACTAGAGATCAAAACTTAATGAACTAAGATTATGGTTTAAGTAATATCTCCTAGAGTTCAATCATAATGAACCAAGATGTACTTAGTGTAGTATCTCCTAGGTTTGAACCTTAATGGTCTAAAATTGTACTTGAAGAGGCATCTCTGAGAGACCAAGCTTAATGAACTAAGATGTACTTAATATAGTATATCCTAGGGTTATAAGAAATGAGGGACTAAGACAAGTTAGTGAGGACCTCATAATGTTCAAGAGTATAAATGGACTTAGATATGCTTGAGTAGTGCCTCCTAGAGTCCATAATAATATTAATGAACCTAGACATGCTAAAAGGATTATCTCCTAGGGGCCAACTTTATAATGAACTTAGATTATGCATAAAGTAGCATCTCCTAGAGTTCAAACATGATAAACTAAGATGTACATGGTATAGTATATCTTAGTGTTCGAAACAAGAAAGAACTAAGATAGACTTAGTGATGAGTCCACAAATTGGACTTATTTAGGGCT
The DNA here is from genome assembly GCA_029582725.1 of Solanum chiquidenum. NCBI lineage: Eukaryota > Viridiplantae > Streptophyta > Magnoliopsida > Solanales > Solanaceae > Solanum > Solanum chiquidenum. Next base: position 36,418 of record JAJOOS010008565.1, read on the forward strand.
ATATTTTAATAGAAATTATGTCCTCAAATACTTATTTTATCTCAATATCTGATGAAAATACTTAGGTTAAGGTATTTGAAGTTTGAAGGAAAGAATGGACACTACGTCGCAAAAAGGAACGAAAAGGGTAGAAAAGAATGAAGAAATGAATGAAGAAATGAAGGCATGAGGATCGCCGAGTCAATTTGGCGAGTTGCCGAAGGGTTTTACTTCGCCTTTTGTTCCAGTGTGCTGAGCCCTAAAGGAAAGGATCAAGTCGGTGGAAAAAGGAAGAAGTTGGCGCATCACCGAACAATTCTGCGAGGCAGTACCATGTTGCCCAATGACCCAGAGCACGACGATGTTGAAGGATGGTGCAAGACGGAGATGAATTACACAAAAGGGCGAATCACTGAGTTGATCGGCGATTCTGACTAATGTCACCGAATGATCCGCTGCTGCACAGATTTTTGAAAACTATAAATACTCGTTGAGAGATTAGATTTTAGTATCAAATTTTTAAGTGTGGAACACATTAATATATTTTTTAGTACTTTTTATTTTTCCTCTGAGTTTGAGAGGGTTTTGAAAAACTTGAAGAAGAAGAGGGTTTCATCTCCAAGGATTTGGACTTGAGTCTCTTGGATTCTTCATTCTTGGCCTGTAACAAGACTTAAACCTTCATACCTATTTGAATGCAAGCTCATTAGGTATAAATTTATATCTCTTGATGTGTGGCTAAAAACCCCAATTCTTGGGGTGTGATTTAGCGAATATGTGTTAAGATTGTTGTTGGGTCTTGCTTGTTGATAGATTAGATGTAGTTTAATGGTGATTTCTTCGAGTTGTTGTGGATGAATTTAACAAATGTGTAGTTGCAAAAACAAGTTTATTTATGTGTTTTCGGCTTGCTCGAAAGAAAGGTCGTGAAACCAAGACTACTAGATTGATGGCCTAAGTAGTGGGTCGACATGAGGTTCAACTCGAGAGTAATGGACCAAAATCAACTAATGTCGCCGAATGGGTGAGATCTGGATGGTTTTTATAAAGCCACGGGTTTTGACTTTCAACCTTTTTCATAGTCTCTCACTCTCGATTTTCCCAAAATTGCACCTACTTAGTTTTTTGAAAATTTTCGCATCTCGTGAGTATTTTAGCTGATTTAATAGTGCTTGGATCTATACTAATCTGCTGCCTAGCATCACAATCTTGACTTAATCTGCCTAAAAGGTTGGTTCTTTAAACCTTGCATTTAATTGTGATATTTATACTCTTATTACAAGTAATTTTATCCTATGTCATGTACTGTGCTTTTCTGATAAATTTAGACTATTCAAGTGCCTCTTTTGATTCGTGAATCCAACCTGTCTTCTTTGAATTTTGGAATCCCGTTATGATGATTTAGCATAAATGAAACTTTATGAGGTGCTCCTGCATACTGTTTAAGTTGAACAAAGGCCGGGAAAACTTTAAGCTTAAGTGATCTAGTACGTGTTTTGATTTTGTTTTTGGGGGTTGCGGATTGAAGTCTAGTAGAGAGATGGGAAGTAGGCATGATGGGTCGATTGTCGAGCTGAGTCTAGCTCTCCAACCCACTTAGAGGTTCGCCTAATGACTCTATCCCCCCTTTAATTTCATGCTATTTGGGATATAGATTCTGTAACTTTTGGTGACAAGTCTCCGATCTCCAAAAGCATTCGATGATTCGCCGAAAGTCTCCTCAATTCACCCTATGTATACACTCCTGAATATTTATTGCACTGTATCTTTCGGCGGATAAAACCCCGCTCGCCAAAGCAACTCGGCGATACGCCGATCTGTTCGACGAGATTATCTGAAATTGTATCCCTATGAATTTGATTTAGTCGCCTTAATTTCTTCCCCAATTCTTTGCAGAGATGGCTAGACCTAAAGTTGCAAGAGAAAGTAGGGCATCCCAAGGTAAAACAAAATGGATTAAAATCAAGTCGGTGGAAAAAGAAAGAAGTCGACTCATCGCCGAACAGTTTTGCGAGGCAGTACCATGTCGCCCAATGACCCACAGCACGACGATGTTGAAGGATGGTGCAAGACGGTGATGAACTACACAAAAGAGCGAATTGCCGAGTTGATCGGCGATTCCGACTAATGTCACCGAATGATCCGCTGCTGCACAGATTTTTGAAAACTATAAATACTCGTTGAGAGATTAGATTTTAGTATCATATTTTTAAGTGTGGAACACATTAATATAATTTTTAGTACTTTTTATTTTTCCTCTGTGTTTGAGAGGGTTTTGAAAAACTTGAAGAAGAAGAGGGTTTCATCTCCAAGGATTTGGACTTGAGTCTCTTGGATTCTTCATTCTTGGCCTGTAACAAGACTTAAACCTTCATACCTATTTGAATACAAGCTCATTAGGTATAAATTTATATCTCTTGATGTGTGGCTAAAAACCCCAATTCTTGGGGTGTGATTTAGCGAATATGTGTTAAGATTGTTGTTGGGTCTTGCTTGTTGATAGATTAGATGTAGTTTAATGGTGATTTCTTCGAGTTGTTGTGGATGAATTTAACAAATGTGTAGTTGCAAAAACAAGTTTATTTATGTGTTTTCGGCTTTCTAGAGAGAGAAATCGTGAAACCAAGACTACTAGATTGATGGCCTAAGGAATGGGTCGACTTGAGCTCGAGAGAGTGAACCCTCAGCTTGAGAGAATGAGTTGGTTAAGGTGTAGGCTGGTCTTCATGGGGCAAGTGGGTGTTCGAGAGGAACACATTAGAAAGTGGGTAGGTTGCTTGAGAGAGAATTTATTCCCACGTAAAGCTTAGCCTAGTCACTATTTCTCTATAAATTTTCTATCGAAAGCTTGTACCCAATAATTTAGATTAACCCGTATTCCGGTCACATCCCAAGAATCCTTTCTCATTATTAAGAAATCTTTGTTTATATTTCTGTTTTTACTTACTAGTGACAAAAAACCCCATTGTTATTTGACATTCTTATGTCCCCCTTCATTTACAATGCTTTTAATCGTTAATATCTTGAACTATGACTAGTTAGAACAAATTTTATTTTTCTATTAATTCTCAAAACCGCTCCATTGGGACACGACCCTAACCCTTGGTTGGGTTACTATACTATTGCATGATCGTAGACACTTGTACTGGAAGTTGTGTCATTGATTACTCAAAACATCACTAAGTAAAGATTCTCCTAGAGTTCCAATGCTTTAAAAAGCGGGCTTGTCTCTAAGTTAAGGAACATGAGTATGATGACCTAAAGAAGTACTTAGTATGAACAGTAGTATGGGATGCTACTCATGCCTTGCACAAGTATAACTAGTTACCTTATGAGTGTTGTCTTACATGAGTGATGCTTTATGGATTGTTGCTATAGATGCCTTCCAAGATAGGATTGACTAGAAGTGATAACTCCTTTCTCTACATGAAGTAGGCTAATAGTGATACCAAAGAAGGGTGAATATGACTAGGATGACTTCAAGGTAATGCTTAGTGTGAAAGGTAGAATGGTATGCCTTGAGGTTACTTAGGAGTATGGTACCCTTATGATAGAAAGGTTTAAGACTTAACTATGCCTATAAACCATGATTAGGTTGACCAAAAAGGGATACTTGGATTGGGTGGTATTATGGGATGCTATTCATGCTTTGCACTTGTATGCTTTTGAGGTTACTTGAGAATGGTGCTATTTTGATAAAAATGACCAAGAGTCAATTATTCTTGTGTGATACCTATAATGAAGACTTGGCTTATTGTGATTTTGGCTTATCTACTATGCTCATTAACTATGTCTTATGTTGACTTATATTTATATGATGATTGGGCTGATGATTATACCATGGCTGTGTTGATTGTGTTATGACCATGTTATTATCTCTTATGCTTATGTCTTATTTTGACTAACCATATTTGAGATGCTCTTATGATGTTGTGCTAGCTTTCATACTTGGTACATTTTGTACTAATGGATATTGCCTACATTCTAATCAAATGTAGGATAGAGGAGGTTGAGTTGCTTTGAAGGCTAGGTTTCCAAGGATCAAAAAGAAGTTGAAGAATTTGTGAGTCCTCATTGCTTCGAGGACGAACCTTCATTTCCTTTTTGTCTTTATTTCATGTCTTGAAACTATTGTATGGTCTGTGTCCCAAGAGTTTATTCTAAAAAGTTGTATTATATGGTTTGAGACAAAGTGTAGAAAGTATTCCATTTTCTTTTATGTAAAATGACTTTGATTGTAAGAGTTCTACATTTTCCCGTATTTTCTATCATCTTATGTTCAGGATATGCGCAGGGTTTGTATGCGACCCCTTCGGGGTCAACTACGCGTGATACGTGTAGGGGGTACCCCTGAGTCGTGACAATCCATGAGCCGTGGTCCCTCTCATGGATGCGCCCTTAGCCCACAAGCCCAAGGCAATTCTCTGGAGGGGCTCCACAAGCCGTGGCGCTTGACACGAGTTGTGGTCCCTCTAGTGGACTTGAGGCAGTAGTTGGCCCATAAGCCCAAGGCAATCTTCATGAGGGTCTCCACGAGTAGTGGTGCTTGCCACGTGTCGCGGTACCTCTCGTGGACCTTGAGACAGTGGCTGTGCTACTTCTATTAAACCTCATACCACTATATCCTTCCACGAGCCTTCCCAAGAGTTGTAGTCTTCACCATGAGCCGTAAAGTGGCTCGTTAAGAGGTGACTTAAGCAGATTTTTGGTAGGCTATTCCTAGACCTCGACGGGTGGCACCACAGGGCGTGGTTGCCACCACGGGTTGTGAAGACCGTCATGGATGGTAAGGCAGTGCCTTGGCTATCTCTTGGGCCCTTTCCTTGGCCCTTGCCCATTTTCTTGGCTCTAGCCGTTCTTCCTTAATGTTAACCCTCATGTTTAGCTCTAGTTTAGCCTACTAGTTTCCCGGGTGTTACCATATCACCTCCTTGGGAACATTCATCCTCGAATGAAGATCTAGACACCTTACATAAGTAAAGACTCAAGAGCAGTAGCCCATCATGCATGAAACATCAAAATAATGCACCGATTCAAAGGAGGAAACTTCAACTCGATCTCAAACATAATCAATGCAACTCATTGAAGTATGAACTACATCTAACAACCTAGTATGCATGAATCTCAACATTTCTCATGTTCCTAAGAAGAACTACCTTCTCCAACTAAATGCATGATCAACACAATATCAAGGAGCTAATATGCAGTTACACTCAAAAGCATACTAAAGGATGTTCATCAACTCATCTTCATGAAGTCAAATAGGAAACTCATACTAAATGAACAACAACTTGAGGAACATAAATCATGAAAATTCATTTTCTAACTAAACATGAATTTCTCAAGAATGTGCATAACATAAGGAAATCATGGAAAACGCATATAACATACATGACTCCCAAAACACTAAAACTCAAAAGGATCTACTTACCTCAAGCTTGAATAGGAGTAGAAGGAAAGAGATGAGGATATCGGGACTTCATATTGGCCTCGGCCTCCCAAGTAGCACCTTCAACTAAGTGATTCCTCCATTAAACCTTTACAGAAGCTATTTCATTGTTTCTAAATCTCTTGACTTGAAAATCTAGGATCTCTATCGGAATCTCTTCATATGAGAGACTTTCATCAACCTCAAGCTTTCTAGGGGAATAATGGATGCCTGATCTCCAATACATTTCTTAAGCATCGAAACATGAAATATCGGATGAACCAGAGCCAACTCAGTTGGACAATCCAACTCATAGGCAACCTTCCCAATACACTTTTAAATTTTATATGGGGCTACATACCGGGGATTAAGTTTCCCTTTCTTGCAAAATCTCATCACACCCTTCATAGGTGAGATTTTCAAATATACCCAATCTTTAAATTCAAATTTTAGATCCCTTCTTATCACATCGGCATAAGACTTTTATCTACTTTCAGTCGTTCTCAACCTGTCTCTAATGTGTCGAACATTCTCAATAGCTTCATAAACCAATTTGGGACCAATAAGAGCAATTTCACCTACCTCAAACCAACCAACCGGACACCTACATCTCCTACCATACAAGGCTTCAAAGGGAGCCATACCAATGCTTGAGTGATAACTATTATTATAGGTGAACTCTATTAATGACAAGTGGTCATCCCAATTACTCTTGAAGTCTATAACACATGCCCTCAACATATCTTCTAATGTTTAGATGGTACGCTCCACTTTTCCATCAGTTCGGGGATGAAAAGTCATGCTAAACGTAACCTTAGTACGAAGCACTTTTTGGAATGACTTCCAAAAGTGAGAAGTAAATTGAGTATCCCGATCCAAAATAATAGATAAAGGGACCCCATGCAACTTCAATATCTCTCTTATATACAACTTGACATTTTCTTCTGCCGAATGAGAAACCTTGATGGGAATAAAGTGGGCTGATTTTTTCATCTGATCTATAATGACCGAAATAGAATCATGTTGCCTTCGGGTGTTAGGCAAACCCACTATAAAGTCCATATTTACATCTTCCCATATCCAAGTGGGGATACTTATATCTTGGGACAAGCCTCCCGGCCTTTGATGCTAAACCTTAAATTGTTGACAATTAGGACATTTGGCTACAAATCCTGCAATATCTCTTTTCATACCATTCCACAAATAGACTTCCCGTAGATCACGGTACATCTTGGTGGCTCCCGGATGAATAGAATATCAAGAACTATGAACTTTCTCTAAAAATATTTCCCTCAAACCATCAACATCAGGGACACATAATCGACCATGGTACCTAAGTACCCTATCTATTCCTTAGGAGAAAGACTGAATGGACTTTTTCAGTACCGATTCTTTCAACTCGACTAATAAAAGATCAAGATCTTGCTTAAACTTCACATCCATCATGAAGGATGATTCGGAACCATTATGGACCATGAAACCACCCTTGGTAGAATCCACTAGTTGTACACCTAGATGAGCCAACCTATGCACATCACAAACCAATTGTTTCTTTTCATCCTCTACATGAGTTACACTACCCATGGACAATCTACTAAGTGCATCCGCTACCACGTTAGCTTTGTCGGGGTGATAAAAGATACTCATATCATAATCCTTCAAAAATTCTAACCACCTTCGTTGTCGAAGATTCAAATCGTTTTGACTAAACACATATTGAAGACTTTTGTGATCGGTGAAGACATCCACATGGACCCCATACAAGTAATGTCTCCATATTTTTAAGGCAAACACAACTGCCGCTAATTCAAGATCATGAGTTGGATAATTCTTCTCATTGACTTTAAGTTGCCTTGTAGCATATGCAATCACTTTACCATTTTGCATGAGCGCACATCCCAACCGCACTCTAGAGGCATCACAATACACATCAAAGCCATCCGTACCCTCTGGTAAGGTCAACACCGGAGATGAAGTAATTCTATCTTTCAACTCTTGGAAACTTCTCTCACAAGCCTCCGACCACTCAAACTTAGCCTTCTTTTGAGTCAAAGTCGTCAACAGAGAAGCAATGGAGGAAAATCTCTTAACAAACCTCCTATAATAATCGGTGAAGCCCAAAAAGCTTTTGTCACGACCCGGGGTTACCCCTAGATGTAACATGGCATAGTTGACCCCGAAGGGGTCGCATTCAAGCCCTTAGCATAATCATACACATAATGTCATAAGAAATAATGTGGAAAATTAAAACTTTTCTAATAGAAGTCAAACTTCATAATGCATAAATAAATAGTCGTGGAAATACTAGACTTGTCTCGTTAAAACCATCTAACATAGGAGTACAAAATTAGGGACTTAACCCTTTACATCAATGAAAGTCTTAACATAAGAAAGTACTAATAAACTAAGACTGAAATAAAACATCTCATCCTCGAACTGGAGGACTCACTAAAACTTAGGGAATAGTCGACCCAAGCTTTACTTTGAAGAAGGAAGAAATGAATCAACAACCGGGACCTACACTCATAGTATGAAGAAAAGAAGGGGTTAGCACAAATATGTACTAAGTATGGAAACATGAATAAAAACATTTAAATATGCTAAATAGGGCACTTTTCTTGGAAGTATGCATTTATCAAGTTTGGAAAGCCAATATGAATTTTCAACATAGAAGACAAGCTATAGTCACAATACGCTCATAACATAGTAATACCAATACCTTAGCAACCTCTAAGAACACTTGTGCAATGTATGGTTGGTATCCCATAATACCAACCCTACTAAGCATCCCTTTGAAGAAAAATATTCATTAACATCATTTCCAAGCTTACTATAATCCATAGTCATAAATGAGGAAAATACATGAACATAAACTAACATAAGGAAAGTCATCTATAACACCTTTCATTCATTAAACATAGATAAATTCATATTTCAACATACCATAAGGAAACCATTCCATAACCTCCTAATAAGTCCACTTGTGCAATGTAAAAGTGAAGTCACATACCCCCACTCCTACTAAGTAAACCCATTCAGAAGTCATAGTATGGTTCCTATCATATTCATCATCCTATTATTATTATTAGGAAAAATTAGCCATAACCGACATAGACCATGTGAGCTACATGGAATCCGGTTTATATAACCCCACGCAGAAAAAAGGCATTCTACTTATCGAAGGTAGAACTATTCATATTTATCTTCTAAGTGGATCCACTAGCTAAGTCCTATGTTTGGCACATATTTATGGGATAGGGAGATTGCTACTAGAAACCCAACCTATTGCATTAGCGGAGGAGCTTCTATCTCATGAGTTTACTATAGATGACCCAACCTATTGCATTAACGGAGGAGCTTTTATCTCATGAGTTTACTATAGATGACCCAACCTATTGCATTAGCGGAGGAGCCTTTCCTCATTGTCCATATCCACTTGGTACTAAGCATTATTTCCCATTTATACATAATTAGCATTGGATTGTATTTACATGTGTGAAGGAATACTTTACCCTTTCTTCAATACAAATCACTAAATAGCTCATAGATTCATTTAAGTGAGAACTACCTTTCACCTTAGAATCATCATTATAGGGTGAGTAACTTTCACCTCATTATTCATAGTGTTTTCATGAAAATTAGCCTTTCAATCAACACAACAACATCAACATCACCCTAGACAAATTATACATAAACATGTATAAGGATAAGGGAACTTAGTCTTCCAACAACACCTCAATTCACACAATAGTCATAGGATTCTAACCTTTCAAATGAGTTCATAAGTTCATCAATAACTAGCAACAAGCATGAACAATCCTTCACAATTTACCCCCTTTCAAGGTCATGAACTAAGTCTCACAATTTCATTTAGGATATAGTATTATCAACATGAACAAGACAACATTTCATAACCAAATTAACATAACCACAATTCATAGTAGTAATCATATTGCATCAATACCTTCATTGAAATTCATGATATTGGGGTCATGGGGTAGTTCATGGGTTCATGGGGAGTTTTACTATAAAATCACCATTAAAACGTCCAATCATCCATAATATACATAAAACAACACAATGAAATCATTTTTAGAAACAACCCATGGTTAGAATGAAAACCCTAGTTTTGAATCTTAAGCCCATTTTTTTGAAATTTAAAGTAGAAGGGCTTCATGGAGGAAAGTGTTCCATGAATCAAGGTTCCCATACCTTGATTGATGTTTTCCCACGAAATTTGAGTGAAAAGCTTGAAGCTTGAACCCTAATCTCGACCTTCTTCTTTGTTCTTTAATGGAGGAACTTCTTAGAGAGAGAAGAGAGAATTTGGAAAATATTTCGGAGTTATGAGAGTTAAAAGACTTGATTAATACTTAAAAATACTTTAATATACATAAAAACAAGTAGATACTACCGTCCTAACCCTTAAACAAATGAATTAGTAATTTTCCCAAAACACCCCCTCTAAGGCCGAACCAAGACAGTTCACCCAGGAACGATCCACAAACCCTAAACCATGGAGCGTGGATGGGTTCATGGACCGTCCTGGCTGTCCGTGGTTTGGTTCAGTGAGGTGTTGTTCGAGGTCTTGGTGAGGAGACTAAGTCTCAACTGACGAGACCTTTCTACGGAGCGTGAGCTGGTCCACGGACCGTACTGCACGTCCGTGGAATGGGGCTGGAACATGGGGTTTTGGGGAGACCTTGGAGGAGGCTAAGGTTGGACTCACGACTCCCATCTATGAAGCGTGAGTCAGTCCACGCCTCGTGGTCCTCCCTCCATGGATGGCTGCTGTTTTTGACTGCTTTTAGAGAAGTCTTTTGGCTCTCATCAAGGACCCTTGGGGGTCCTTGGGGGAGCCATGCCTTGACACATAGGCTCTAGGACTTTAGTATCAGACTAGGGAAGTTATTTTATGGCTCATAACATGACGTTGACTCACTAAACTCCTAGAACTTCAACATTAACTCACATTCTTAGACCCTAGTTTAACCTAGCATTTTTCGGAGTGTTACAACTTCTAATGTCAGAAGGAGTTAGAGGTCTAGGCCAACTCATGACCACATCAATCTTCTTAGGATCTACCTCAATACCCTCATTTGACACAATATGACAAAGCAAAGGTATGGACCTTAACCAAAATTCACACTTACTAAACTTTGCAAAAAGTTGTTGGTCCTTAAGAACTTGCAATGCAATTCTCAAATGGTCCACATGTTCATTCTCACTCCTTGAGTAGATTAAGATATCATCAATAAACACAATCACAAACTTGTCTAGGTATTGCCTAAACACTATATTCATCAAGTCCATAAACACCGTCGGAGCATTAGTCAACCCAAATGACATTACCAAAAACTCATACTGACCATATCGGGTTCTAAAGGCTGTCTTTGGAATATCAACCCCTCTCACCCTTAATTGGTGATAACCCAAACGAACATCAATTTTAGAGAAATAGCTAGCCCCTTGAAGTTGGTCAAACAAATAATCATTTCTCGGAAGGGGATTTTTATTCTTGGTGGTCACTTTATTCAATTGACGATAATGAATGCACTTTCTAAGAGACCTATCCTTCTTTCTAACAAACAACACTAGAGCACCCCATGGAGAGATACTTGGTCGGATTAAAACCCTTATCTAACAAATCCTTTAATTAATATTTCAACTCTTTTAAATTTGTCAGAGCCATTCTATATGAAGGAATGGAGATAGGTTGCGTATCTGTTAAAAGGTCAATAGAAAAATCTGATTCCCGCTCTGGAGGAATATCGAGTAAATCATCGGGAAAAACATCCAGAAACTCATTCACTACCGGAATTGACTCTAGAGAAGGGGTTTCAGATTAAACATCCCTCACCCTAACAAGATGGTAAATACACCCTTTGGGGATGATCTTCCTAGCTTTAAGTCAAGAGACAAACTGACCTCTATGGATATAATTTCCCCCCTTCAACTCTAAGATAGGCTCATTTGGAAATTGGAATCTGACCACCTGATTCCTACAATCGATAGAGGCATAACATGCAAGCAACCAATCCATACCCAAAATCACATCAAAATCCAACATGTCTAACTCCACCAAATCCACCAAGGTTACTTTATGGGACAACTTCTATAACCCCTCATGGCCACTACCGAGTCCCCAACTGGGGTAGAGATGGAAAAAGGTTCTTCTAACACTTCAGGGAGTATTTCAAACTTCATGGCCACAAAAGGTGTTACAAAGGACAAAGTAGCACTGGTATCTAACAAGGCATATACATCAATAAAATAGACTTTTAACATACCAGTCAGAACATGCAGGGAGCTCTCTTGGTCACGTCAGGTTTGAAGAGCATAAAAGTGGTTTTGCTTTTGGTCATTGGAGTTTGAACTGCTTGGAGGAGCTTGTTTATCTTCCCTTACCTTAACCTTGAGCATTGGATAATCTCTCATCTTATGGACAACCTTCCCACAACTAAAACACCCATCGATACCAACAAGGCACTTGCTATCATGCTTTCTTCAACATTTTGCACAATTAGGCCTAGCAACATAAGAACCACCACTATTACCTCCTTGATTTTTAGGGTTGGAAACCCTATCCTTGTTAACTTGGAGAACCTTTGTCTAAACCTTGGTCGGCCTTGTCCATCGTACCTAATTTTGGAGTAGTTCCCATCATCGGTTCTAGCTCTTTTCACCTCTCTATTCTTTTTCTTGAGTTTTGACTCCTCAATTTGTCACGACACAAGTGTATCCCCTAGACGTAACAAGGCACATAATACCCCAAAGGGGCACTATGCAAGTCACTTAGCATATCATAATAAAGCATTAGAACAATAAGAGTGAAAACATATTTAAGTTCAAAAGTTTCATAAAAGCAAAGTGGAAGTCTAGACTTGTCTCAATTAGCCATCTATTACAATACTTGAGTCAAAATAGGGCACACCCCAAAACAACATAATCCAAAAATGAAAATACAAGAATGAAACTCGAATGAAAAGATCCACCCTCGACTAATGAGGACTCACCACAAGCTATGAGAATATTCTATCCAAGCTTGAACCAAAAGAATATCGCCTTAAGAACCGGTCCCTACACTTTTGAAAAAATGTAAAAATATGGGTTAGTACAAAAATTGCACTAAGTATCATAGTCATGCATAAAAACCTTGAAAACATACTAAAATGGAAAATTTAGTTTAAAATCATGCACTTTACAAAGTTTAAGGATCATCATAAAGATTAGTGTAAAAGCACAAGTCATAAGCATACTCAACATATTGATCATCATACCATAATGGAAACATACCATAAATAACCTCAAAGAATCCTTGTGCAATGCATGAATAAGATCCCATAATCCTACCCACACTAAGGAAAGCTTCTTGAGTAAGCATAGTTCGCAACCCATATTCTTGTTCATATTATCATAGTGGGAGATTTGCCTTAACCGACATAGACCATGTGAGCTACCATGAAATTTGGTGTCTACCCCATACTAAAAAGGGGTTGTCCTACTTGCCTAAGGTAGAACCGTACTCTTAGCTTAGGTGGATCTACTAGCTAAAGACCTATGTAGGAACATAGTTTATGGGATAAGGTGATTGCTTCTAAAAACCCAGACTCAACTAAGGTATAAGGTTTCCATCTCATGAGATACATACTTTGGGAACCTGAACTCAACTAAGGTAGAAGGAACCCAATTGGAAAGCCGGACTCAACGAGTGTACAAGCTTTTATTGGGAAGCCGGACGCAACTATCGTATAAGCTTCCATCTCATATTCATATCCACTCGGTGCTAAGCATTAATTCCCATAGATTACATATTAATTCTTGACTTAAGTGCATATTCATGGAAGAGTGTCTTGACACTCAATCCAACATAATCATATTATAGGTCATAAATTCAAGAGGTGAGACTAGTCTTCCAACCTTAGAATCACTACATGTGACAAACCTTTCACATCATATCATATTCAACCAAAAGTGTGTACATGATGATAATCATCCAATCAACACAACAATTAGATCATAATCATATTCACTTTACTCTCAAAGTGATCTAAAGGCATATACATAAACCTCATAAACATGCATAATTCTTATGCTTTACCCTTTAAGGACCATAGATCACATTCAATCAACATATCTAGAATTACTACATTAGACATGAATGATAACATGATTCAATTACTATTATTACTATAAGCATAATCTCATAATACTCTTCTTTCTACAATTCACCCACATCACAAAGTGACAAATTGGGAATCTGGGGGTTTCATGGATTCTTGGGATATTTTGCCCTAAAATTATAATAATTCATCAGTTAAATCATAATAACAAGTAAATAAACCAATAGAAACATTTTTGGAAAGAAATCCATGACTTGGAGTAAAACCCTAACTTTTGGGGAAATTACTATCTGTGAAATTGAGTTTGGAGGGACTCCATGGATGAAAACTATCCATGGATGAAGGACTACCATACCTTAGTTGTGATTCTTCAATGAATTTGAGGGAAAAACCTTGATTCTTCAAGCCCTAGCTTCAACTTTCCTCTTCTTCTTCCTTGAGTTCTAGAGAGAGAAAGTTTTAGAGAAGATGAACTTTTGGGGTTTTGATATAGGTATTTTTGAAAATATGAAGTAATTGGGCGTATTTTGACTTTAAAAGATTTATATAGTTGTATAAAAATAATACAAAACGACTTCATTTTGATAGGGCTTAAAAAGGAAATATTCAAAATAACCCTCACTTAAAGTGAGTTACCCAGGAGCAACGAGGGGCACCACGAGCCTTGGTCATGACCATGAGCCGTGGTCCCTCTCGTGTTCTTGAGGCATTTGTTAGGCCTCCATGCCTTTTAGCCTACATGCCCAAGGCAAGTTCACGAGGGGCTCCACGAGTCTTGGTCCCTCTCGTGGACCTTGAGGCAGTGGTTATACTTCTTTTGGGCGGTGTAATTTGGGCGTATCAAGTAGTAAATAAAGCAACATTAACTCTCCAGATTCATGGAAGATTCTTGTAACGAAGTTCATGCATCGACCTTTGTTCGATTTCTCACCTTCTAATCTGATATGCGACATAATAGAGAGGATGCAATTTATTCTTACCATAAAATGGGTGGTTTGGAGTATGCCAAATGCAGGGATTATAAAATTAAATACCGATGGGAGGTATACCAACAACAAAAACAAGGTTAGGATATGAGGAATCATGCGAGATAACAATGGCAACTTTATCATGGCCTTCTCATTATCGGTCCAGTGCACTAAAAATAACCCGACAGAAGCAACCACAGTGAGGTTTGGAATTCAATGGTGCATTTCTAATAGCTTCAAAAATATACACATTGAACTTGACTCCATGGTGATTGCTAGAATTTTGAATAGTAAAGACCAACCAATCTCAAGATAAAACCTATCATCCAGAAAACCACCAAAATTCTTAGTAATGTTGATCATTGTATATCCCACTGCTTTATAGAAGCGAATAGTGTGGCTGACCACTTAGCCAAACTTTCTTCTACTAGTGGATCTGGAACCTTGTACCTCTCCTATCAACAACTGCCTAGCGAGGTTAAAGGTTTAATTCCAGTAGACAAATGAAAAACCCCTTCAATGAGGTAAAGATATGAAAAGAGTAATAATTTTTGTAAGTTAGTATGACTCTTGATTAGGATGAGAAGATCTTGGCAATGACCACTTATACTTCTTTCGGGAAGTGTAATTTGGGCGTATCAAGTTGTAAATAAACCAACATTCACTCTCCAGATTCATGGAAGATTCTTGAAATGAAGTTAATGCATTGACCTTTGTTCGATTTCTCACCTTCTAATCTGATATGCGACATAATAGAGAGGATGCAATTTATTCTTACCATAAAACAAGTGGTTTGGAGTATGCCAAATGCAGGTATTATAAAATTAAATATCGATGGGAGGTTTACCAATAACGAAAACAAGGTCAAGATATGAGGAATCATGTGAGATAAAAATGGCAACTTTATCATGGCCTTCTTATTATCGGTCCAGTGCACTAAAAATAACCTGACAGAAGCAACCAGAGTGAAATTTGGAATTCAATGGTGCATTTCTAATAGCTTCAAAAATATACACATTGAACTTGACTCCATGGTGATTGCTAGAATGTTGATTAATAAAGACCAACCAATCTCAAGATGAAACCTATCATCCAAGAGACCACCAAATTTCTTAATAATATTAATGCTTGTATATCCCACTGCTTTATAGAAGCAAATAGTGTGGCTGACCACTTAGCCAAACTTTATTCTACTAGTGGATCTAGAACCTTCTACCTCTCCTATCAACAACTTCCTAGCGAGGTTAAAGGTTTAATTCCAGTAGACAAATGAAAACTCCCTTCAATGAGGTGAACATATGAAAGGAGTTATTTTTTTTGTAAGTTAGTATGACTCTTGATTAGGATGAGAAGATCTTGGCAATGACCGTTTATACTTCTTTCAGGCGGTGTAATTTGGGCGTATTAAGTAGTAAATAAAGCAACATTAACTCTACAGATTCATGGAAGATTCTTGTAACAAAGTTCAGGCATTGACCTTTTGGTCGATTTCTCACCTTGTAATCTGATATGCGACATAATAGAGAGGATGCAATTTATTCTTACCATAAAATAGGT
The DNA here is from genome assembly GCA_029582725.1 of Solanum chiquidenum. Classification (NCBI taxonomy): domain Eukaryota; kingdom Viridiplantae; phylum Streptophyta; class Magnoliopsida; order Solanales; family Solanaceae; genus Solanum; species Solanum chiquidenum. The sequence continues at coordinate 52,473 of JAJOOS010008565.1, forward strand.
GGTTTGGAGTATGCCAAATGCAGGGATTATAAAATTAAATACCGATGGGAGGTCTACCAACAACGAAAACAAGGTTAGGATATGAGGAATCATGCGAGATAACAATGTCAACTTTATCATGGCCTTCTCATTATAGGTCCAGTGCACTAAAAATAACCTGACAGAAGCAACCGCAGTGATGTTTGGAATTCAATGGTGCATTTCTAATAGCTTAAAAAATATACACATTGAACTTGACTCCATGGTGATTGCTAGAATGTTGATTAGTAAAGACCAACCAATCTCAAGATGAAACCTATCATCCAAGATGAATATTCGCCAAAGAATATGGCTAGAGTTATTGAAAGATTATGACATGAGTGCTCTTTATCACCCCGGCAAAGCTAATGTTGTGTCGGATGCCCTTAGTCGGTTATCTATGGGTAGTGTGGCTCATATTGATTAAGAAAAGAAAAAGTTAGTTTGAGATGTGCATAGATTAGCTCAGTTAGGTGTTCAACTATTGGACTCCACCAAAGGTGGTGTTCTGGTTCACAATGGTTCTGAATCGTCTTTTGTGGCGGATGTGAAAGCCAAGCAAAGTCTTAATCCAATTTTTGGTAGAATTGAAAGAGGTGGTACTTAAAAGGCTGTTGAGTCTTTCTCCCAAGGGGGAGATGGTGTCCTTAGATATCAAGGTTTTTTATGTGTTCCTAACGTTGATGTCTTAGGAGAATGAACCTTATTATAAGCCCATAGATCTAGATATTCTATTCACCCGGGAGCCACCAAGATGTACCATGATTAGCAGGAGATCTATTGGTGGAATAAGATGAAGAGGCATATTGCGGGATTTGAGGCCAAATGTCCGAATTGCCAACAAGTAAAGGCTGAGCATCAGAAACCGGGAGGTTTGTCTCAAGATATTAGCATTCCTACTTGAAAGTGGGAAGACTTGAATATGAACTTTATTGTTGGTTTGCCTCGCACCCGGCGTCAACATGACTCTATTTGGGTGGTAGAAGATCGGATGATGAAATCGACTCATTTCCCTCCCGTCAAGGTTTCTTATTTAGTGGAGGAATATGCCAAGTTGTATTTGAGAGATATGGTAAGGCTACATGGTATGCCTTTGTCCAGTATTTATGACCATGGTATCATTTCCAAAGGGTCTTGGCACTAAGGTTAAGCTTAGCACAACATTTCACATGCAAACCGATGGGCAAGCAGAGCATACTATCCAAACTTTAGAAGATATGTTAAGGGCTTGAGTGATTCACTTCAAGGGAAATTAGGATGACCATTTGCCTTTGATTGAATTTTCCTATAATAATAGCTATCACTCAAGTATTGGTATGGCTCCATTTGAGGCTCTCTATGGTAGGAGGTGTAGATCTCCTATAGGTTGGTTTGAGATGGGTGAGGTTGCCTTGATAGGGCATGAGTTAGTTCATAAGGCTATTGAGAAGGTTCAACTTATTTGAGAGAGGAAGAGAACCGCCCAAAGTCGAAAAAAGTCTTGTGGATGTTAGGATGAGAGATCATGAATTTGAAGTCAACGATTGGGTTTACTTAAAAAATCTCACCCATGAAGGGTGTGATGAGGTTTGGTAAGAAAGTTAAGCTTAGTCCTCGATTTGTAAGCCCGTATCAAATTTTGAGATGTGTTGGTAAGGTTGCTTATGAGTTAGATTTGCAAAGTGAGCTGGCGACCGTGCACCCGGTTTTCCATGTCTCTAAGCTTAAGAAGTGTGTTGGATATCTGACATCCATAGTTCCCCTAGAAGGGTTGGGTGTTGATGAGAGCCTTTCATATGAAAAAGTTCCGGTTGAGATTCTAGATCAGGAAGTTAAGAAATTGAGGAACAAGGAAGTTGTTTCCGTTAAAGTGTTATAGAGGAACCATTTAGTTGAGGGGTGTTGCTTGGAAGGCCTAGGCCGATATGAAGTTCTAATATCCTCATCTTTTTCCTTCTACACCTACTCTAGCTTGAGGTAATGAATTTCCTCTTGGTTAGTTCTATGATTAGAAGTCATGTGTGTTTTATGTGTTCCCATGATTTTCTTATATGAATGTTCACGAAAAAGCTTAAGCTTTGAAAGAAATGACTTATGTGATTTATATCCCTCATGTTGTTGCGCATTGAGTATGAGTTGCCTATAGACTTCATGAGATGAATTGTTAAACATGCCTTGACTTGGATATGTGCTTTGAATATTGATTGCATATGTGCTTTGAATATTGATTGCATATAGGCTCCATGAGATTGTGTTGAGCATGCTTTTAAGTTTGGAGATGATAGTTCCTCCTTGAAGGTAAGAAATCTGAAATTTTCATGCATGTTGGGTTGTTAGATGTAGTTCCTACTTCCTTATGTTGCATTTGAGTATGATGAGTTTGGAGTTGATGTTTCCTCCTAAATTGTGCGCATTTCATGAATAATGGGCTGATAGAGTTAGTCACCCCTCTTTTGATGTTTCGAGGACGTCCTAGCTTGGAATCGATAGTTCCTCCTTGGTGGTATGCCTTGCATTGATAGGATGGGTTGATTAGTTCCTCTCCTACTCTTTTAGCACTAATTTAAATCTCATTCGAGGGCGAATGATCCCAATGGGGAGATAATGAAACACCCCGTATGCAAAAAGACCAAATAGCAGCTTTTCAGACCTTCCAGGTGTCATCCACGAAGGGCCAACCCGGTCCTGTAGTATGGGCCACAGACCGTAAGTGGGTTCGTGGATCTACTCCTTAGAATTTTTTTTAGGCATGGACCACAGTGGCACCTACGGACCATAGGTAGAACTACACCCCGTGGTCCAACAACTGTCGACTGGCCAAACCTCTCTGAATTTGGTGATGGACAACCTGAACGGACCGTGGGTCCATCGGAGGTCCGTCGGTTGGAGATCCGTTGCTCGTGATTGTACCATTTTTTAGGGGATTCTGGGTCTTTTCTGGTTTTAATTAAATTGAAGTGGTGTCATTTTACCCAAAATTCCTCATTCAAGTCATTCTCTCAAATCCCAAAAGAAAACCCAAACTCTCTCTCAAATATTTTCTCTCTAGAAAGAAGAAGAATGAAGAGATTGAATCTTGGTGAAGATCAAGTCTCCCAATCTTGAAGCTTTTGTGGGCTTTGTGACTAAGGTATGATGGCTTTTCATCCATGGGATCCTTCCTCCCATGAAGTAAGTCCCCTAGAACTCCCCAATTGTGAAGTCTAAATCCCCAATCCTCGTTAGGGTTTCTTCCAATGTTGTGGGTTATGATGAATGTTGATCCAATTGAGAGGATTATGATTGTTTATGATTAGATAGATAGGATTACATGTTTTTAGGATGAAATTTTATGTACCCATGCCTATTCCATGATCCTAACCTAGAATTGATATTATTAGGTAAATGCCATGAAGGGAAACTTTGTGAGTTTAGATATCTCCTTACAGGATTGATGTATAATGATGTTAATTGCTTGAGATTCGAGCATAGATGATGATTATGAGATGTAGTGCTTTGAGAGTAAAGCCTAGACTATGAATTGTTGATTGTTGATGTTGAAGTGTGGAAGGGATACTTCCCACAATGAATTTCTAAGCATGATTGTATGAATGTGAAAGGTTTACTCACATGAATGATTCTACGTTGAAAGGATTGCTCACCCAAAATTAATCTAGACAAAAATACTATGTAAATTATGAGGCTAGAGGTGACTACCCTTGACCTCCTTATGAGAAGGATATGAGCTGATTTCCTATACTCCGTGGAATTGAGCAAGAGGTGATTCCCCATGTTCCTATTATGATGAATGGACATGGAGGTGAGTACCCATGATCCTTATGAAATGATATGAAGGTGAGTACCCGTGTGATATGATGTGATTATGGAGGCAAGTACCCATGATCTTAAAGTAAGTATGGCAAGAAGCGAATACCCATTAACCTTTGTAAGCTAGGAAAAGAGGCGAATCACCATGTCTTCAAAAGTAAGTATGACTAATGTGATTATGTTATGAATATGATTAGCTTGGAGTGTTGCTTGTTATGCTTTCCATTATGTAAGCATGACTAGAGGTGGATGACCCAAGTCTTGAGTAAGATTAAGTAGAGGTTGCTTGAGAAGTATTCCTCCTTTATTATGATGATGATTTATGTGCTTCATTTTGCTTATGGTTTATATTGACTAACCATTATGTTTATGTTGTTCATACTAGCTATCATATTTAGATGTTTGTACTAACACATACTTTTGCCTACATTTCTTATCAAAATGTAGGGTCCAACGACATTTATTCTCACACTCCTGGCTAGGTTCATAGTTGATCAAGAAATGAAGATTTGGTGAGTCCTCATAGCATTCGAGGATTTGATCACCACTTTTCCTTATGTCTTTCCTTATGGTTTGGACTATTGTATAGCTTGTGTCCCAAGGTTATTCTATTGTTCATGTTTAGATGGTTTGAGACAATTGGATTAGACTTCCACTCGTGTTATTGAAGACATTGATTGTATTTAATTTTTTTAAATTTACGCACCATTTTCTATTACTTTATATCATGATACGCTAAATGGATTGCATGAGGCCTCTTGGGGCCTTATACGCCTTGTTACATATAGGGGTACCTTGGGTCGTGACATGTCAAAATTGAATTTGGCCGATTCCATTAGTCTCAGAAATGTGGAATCTTAACCGTGAGTTTTTGGTTCGGTTTTTGAGTCTTTATGAGGATTTGAGGTCCTAAGTTTTGAATTTGTGGAAATTTAGCCTTTGGGTTGAATTTAGTAAACATTTTAGGTTCGGATGCTCGGATAGAAATTTTGTGAATTCTATTAGATTTGGTGTATGATTTTATTGCAAAGTGAGGTTTTGGTTGATTTTTGAGAGGTCCTTGGCTTGTTTTAGTGTTTTTAGGCGTGAGTTAGTTTCTTGTGATTTTTATGGATTTAATTTCTAGGATACCTCATATTCATATTTTAGCGGTTCCATTAAGTCCAAAATGTCAAGTATAATTGATTTGCATATGTGGTTTGTGTGTACGAGGTTCTTAATGAATCACGAGGGTCCTTTCGATATTTTGACAATTGGTTGATTTTTTGATGTCTGTGTTCTGATGCACCTCCATTTTTACGAGAGTTGGTTCGCTTTTGCGAGGCTCGCTTCAGCGAGGTATGTATCGCTTTTGCGAAGTGTTAACCCATGTTGACCTTTGCATTTGCGAAGTAGCCATTGCTTAAGCGAATGTTTGACCACTGAAGTGAAGCCCATGTTTAAGCGAACCCCTGATCACTTGTGTGATACCTGCGAGGATGTTTTGCTGCAAATTTTGGGGTTTAAGCCCCATTTCACCAATTTTGAATTCCGGGAACCCTTGGTAACTGATTTTGAAAGGATTTTCTGTGCTAGATCATTGGGTAAGTTTTCTTGATCCTAAACCTTCATTTTCCATTGATTAATTATGAAATTTAACATCAAAATGTGAAATTTTGGTTGGTTAATTTGCAAGGTTTTTCAAGAGCCTGAGAATTTAGTAAAATGGTGATTTTGAAGTGGTTTTGATCCCTTTTTTGAAATGATTTTTACTAATAATTTTCTAAGGCCTTAAACATCATTTTCAAGTATAATTTTCCAGATTCAAACCTCTATTTTGATATTGGGTTTTGAGTTGCTTGACCCATTTCTTTACATAACTGATGTGGGAAGTGTTGTTTCCGATGGGTGATTGTGAATACTTGTTTATTTTAGATTGTGTGGCTTTGGAAGTGGTTTAGAAGGGGAAGACTCAACTCTTGGAGTCATTGTTCATTTATTTAAGGCAAGTGTCTTCCTAAACCCTGTATTCTAGTTGAATTCGTCTGCTTCCTTTGTTGATTGTGTGTTGAGAGTAACGGGGATGAGGTGAAGGTTAAATTGTCCACTTGTTACATATATATGAATAAAAATGGGTGAAATAAAAAAGGCTATGTGTTTAACATGATTAAGTGAATTGCCTTATTGTAACTCTTGTTGATTGATTGATTAAATGCTTGAAAGCATGAATGTGGACTTGAATAGTATGCCATGTTGTATCTTCTGTGTGGTGTGATATTTCTTGTGTGCATTGATTGTGAACATTGTAATGAGACATGTGATGATTTATAAACACGATGGGAAATGATTCCGTGTACTGATATAAAGTCAAGGATTAGATCTTTTGTTTCAAATTGTAGAGGTGAGGCAATCACCTAGGCTATTATTGAGACCCAACTTGGGGTAGATGTATGGCCCAACTAGAGGTCATGCTAGTGGAGTACCACCAGCTAGAGGTCATGCCCGTGAAGCAGTACCAGCTAGAGGCAGGGTTAGAGAGGCTTATCCTGAGCCACATGTTGAGGTTGTTGTGGACCAGGTTTCTCCCAAGTTTAGAACTCATTTCTTTAGGAGACTTTGTTGAGGATGTTAGGTGTGCTGGAGAACTTCTCTCCGGGTGGAATGTTAGGTACACCACAGGGTTCTAAAACGAGGGTAGGCATGCAAACCTTAAATCAGCAGTTTGTTCCAGGTACTCAGGATCGGGTGCGACAACCACTAGTATTTTCGACACCAGTTGTTGGTGTACAGATTGCTCTTGAGGTTATTCTTACAATAGATGAGAAGCAATGTTACGAGAGGTTTCAAAAGATGAAGCCACCCCAGTTTCAGGGTGGTAGGAGAGAGGATGCTCATGAGTTCTTGACCTTGTGTCATGAGATGCTTGAGGTAGAAGGTATGGTAGGTGCTCATGGTGTCTGATTTTTTGCACTTCAGCTTTGTGGACGAACCAAAGAGTGGTGGAGGAATTTTCTGAGGGCCAAACTAGTTTAATCTCCTCTGGTAGAGCAGGATATGTTTTCTAGTGCTTTCCTAGACCGCTTCATTTCGTGGAGCATGAGAGAGGAGAGTCGTCTGATGTTTAAGAGCATGACTCAGGGTGGTCTGTCTGTGACCAAATATGAGGCCTATTTCTATGAGCTTTTTAGGCATGCTATAACTATTGTTCATGATGACAAGGAGATAGTTCACTGGTTTGTGAGGGGTTGAGTTTATTTGTCATATATTTTGTGTTACCGTCAGCCAAAGAGGGGGCTTCTTTCCCGTCCATTGTGAGAACCTCCTAGGAGGCAAAGTTAATAGTCTTAGATAAGTTTGGGGACCCCAAGAGGGCCCGTTCTTCTGGTTCATTTTCTAGTTCCTCATCTGAAGGCAGAGGTTCATATAAAGGTTGTAGATCCTTTAACTGTCGTTGATCGGTTCATGCTTTTATGCCAGCAGTTGAGAGTGAGCACTCAACTCGATGGTCTTATGGTTCTAACCGAGGTGGCAATGGTAGTTCATCGCGTTGACAACAATAGTTATATGTGCCAAGATTTTGATATACTTGTGGGGATCCAACTCATATGATGTGTTACTCTCCTCTACAGACTCATTCAGAACCTCAACGTTCATAGTCAACTGCTCCAACTAGGATTCAATTCTTCCGGCCAAGGATCAAGGCAGAGTTTAGACCGGTAGAGGTGGCAGGAAATCTGGTAGGGATGTTTTAGCTCCAAAGGTGGAGGTAAAGGTTCTACTCAGGCTACTAGCGGCCAAGATGGCCAGTGCTATGATTTTCCAGAGAGGCCTGAGGCTGAGACTTCTGATGTTCTGAACACAAGTATCGTCCTAATTTACCATCTACCAAAGTCTCTACTGTTTGATCAAAGATGTACTTGCTTATATGTGTCGACCTATTTTTCTGCTGGGTTTGATTTGATGTCTTCTTGCATGATTGTGCCTATTCATGTTTCTACACCTCTGGGTGAATCCTTAGTGGTGGATCGAGTTTATCGATCATGTCTTGTTTTTTTGGCTAGGTATGATACTTGGTTAGACCTGATCGTTTTGGGGATGGTAAACTTTGATATTAACTTGGGTATGGATTATGTTTCTCTACATCATGTTATTCTTAGCTGTTACGCTAAAACTGTGACATTAGCAATGTCAGGTGTCCCTAGAGTTGAAGGGACGGGTGCTAGTGGTTCTTACCCTAGCAAGGTTAACTTTTTCATTAGAGCTGAGAGTTTGGTTGATAGAGGGTGTTTGTCCTACTTGACTTTCATTCAGGATACTAGTGTTGAGCCACCTCCCAAGAATTTTGTACCTGTGGTTCAAGAGTTTATATATGTGTTTCCTTTTGATCTTCCGAGTGTTCCCTCTGATAGGGATATTGACTTTGCCATTGAATTGGAGCCGGGCACCAAGTCAATCTCTTTTCCTCCTTATCTTTGGCTCTAGCTGTGTTGAAGGAATTGAAGGATGAGTTGCACGATTTTTCAAGTAGGGGGTTTATTTGACCTAGTGTTTCCCCATGGGGTAATCATATTTTTTTGTGAGGAAGAATGATGGATCCATAAGGATGTGTATTGATTATGGATAGTTGTACAAAGTGATAGTGAAGAACAAGTATCCTCTTCCGCGTATGATGATTTGTTTGATTATCTTCAGGGTGCATCTTTGTTTTCTATGATGAATTTCAGATCCAATTATCATCAACTGAAGATTAGGATATCAGATATCCCTAAGACAACATTCAAGACTCGTTATGGGCACTATGAGTTTCTTGTAATCTCTTTCGGTTTGACTAATTCCCCTGCATCATTCGTGGAGTTGGTGAACATAGTTTTCGACCTTATTTGAATTCCTTTGTGATAGTTTTCATTGACGACATCTTGGTGTACTCCAAGATCGAGGTAGATCACGATCTACATTTGAGGATTGGACTCCAAAGATTGAGGGAAGAGAAGCTTTATGTCAAGTTCTCAAAGTGTGAGTTTTGTCTTGGTTTTATGGCCTCTTTGGAACATGTGGTTTCCCTAAGAAAGGTATTCGGGTTGATACAACCAAAATTGAGGCAGTGAGAGGTTGGACTAGACTAACATCAATTACTGAGATCTTAAGTTTTGTGGGACTTACGGGCTATTATCGACCATTTATGCAGAGGTTATCTACCATTGCATCTCATTTGATTAGATTGCCTCGGTAGAGTGTGAGTTTCAAGCGGTCTAATAAGTGTAAGGAGATCTTTCTAAAGTTTAAGACCTTGTTGACTTCGGCTCCTATTTTGAATTTTCCCGAGTAGGGTGTGGATTTCACTATTTATTGCGATGCTTCTGGAGTGGAGAGTGGTGTTCTAATGCAAAATGATAAGGTGATTGTCAATGCTTTTAGGCAGTTGAAGACCCATGAAAGGAACTACCCTACCCATGATTGAGAGTTGGCAGCCGTAGTCTCTGTGCTTAAGCTTTGGTGACAATATGTGTATGGATTTCATTGTAAGGTTCTCATAGATCATCAAAGTCTTCAATATATCTTCAATCAAAGGGATCTGAACTTGAGGTAGCGCAAATGGCTTGAACTACTGAAAGACTATGACATTACTATCTTTTCCCATCCAAGGAAGGCCAATGTCGTGGCCGATGCTTTGTGTAGGAAGACTTCTAGCATGAGAAGTCTTGCCACTAGTAGTGTGGAAGAGAGACCATTAGCTAGAGATGTTAATAGATTAGTCAACAGTCTCGTCCGATTGCAAATTTTCTAAGGAGACATGTGGTTTGATTTCTTTCTTTAAGGGTCATTCTTCTCTAGTTGAGCACATTCATGATCACCAGTTTGATGATGAGAAACGATGTCTCATTTGAGACAACGTTATCATAGGGGAAGCTAAGGAGATTTTCCTTGATTCTAATGGTGTCTTAAGGATTTGTGGCAGGATTGTGTGCCCAATGTGGTTGACTTGATTAAACTGATTCTTGAAAAGGTCCACTGTTCCTGATATTCCATCTATATTATTGCGGCAAAGATGTATCATGACCTGATCCAGCACTATTGGTTGTGTGGTATGAAGAAGGATATTGTAGATTTTGTTTCGAGGTGTTTGACTTGCAAATATGTCAAGTGTGAGAACCAACGGCCTAGAGGTATATCTTAGAGGATGCCTATTCCTACTTGGAACTGAGAGCAGATCACTATGGACTTCGTTGTGGGACTGCCTACCACCGTTGGTAATTATGATTCTTTTTGGGTGGTTGTTGATAGGTTGACCAAGTCAGACCATTTCATCTAGTTCAGGTGAAGTGTCACGACCCAAGCCTAGGGCCTAGACGTGACATGGCGAATGAGGAACCCGAAGGAACTGATATACCGTGAGTTTACGGTATTTCTAATACATTTCACTAACAAGTTGTGTGTGTCTAGGGCCTTTTTGTATTGGTTTTTATATGTTTTTATTGTATTTTGCAGGAAAGATGTTCAGGCGCGATAATAAAGAGACAGC
>JAJOOS010008566.1:0-39965 GCA_029582725.1 Solanum chiquidenum
TTATCTCAGTTATAGTATATGGGTATTCCCCATCTTTTCATTTTAATTATAATTTAGCTTCCGCATCAGTTTATTATCTTTAGTATGCTCATGATCATGCCAGTAGGGTTAGCTTGGGATCACTTGTGGTCCTAGGTCCCGTGTCCGCGTCTCGGGGGTAGTCTCGGGGCGTGACAGTTGGCCTTCAGCTGGTTCATAGAGTGTGGAAGAGGTTTTGGGGCCGGAGGCACTTAGGGTCCCTATTTTGCTGCCTGTACTGGCGGTGGTGGAGGTGTCGGGAGTGCTGGAATTTGTGTTGAATCATGAAGCGCCATAGAGCGCAGCTCAACACATTTTCGTTTTAATGTCTGGTCATCTGCTGGGACTGAATCATGAATTGGAGTCTGAGAAACCACATCATCCTCACTCTCAGAATTGGATGTGGTGAGGTGGGTGGAATATATGCCCATGCTCTTAGAGCTAGAACTGCTCGAACTGGGCTCCGCTGGCTGCTTTTCCTTTCCCTGACCACTTGTTTGAGTGGTCGAGGTCTAGTAGATTGAGGTGGTGCAACCTTCGCAACAATACCAACCCCTTTAGCCTTCTTTCGAGGGTGGTGGGCCCTTTCCTGGAACTTTTGGTCTAGCCATATCTGCCAAAATGAGCATACAAAACAAATGTGGTTGCAAAGCGTTAGTGAAACAACAATTTTCAAAAAGTTGCAAGAAAACTCGCCAAACCACTCGGCGAGCCACAAGGATCTCACCGAAAGTTACAGAACACAATCAGCAAGAATTCATTTCAACAAGGCGAGACACACTGCAATTCGGCGACACGCCGAATCCAATTTGTGATGCAAATGATCCTTTTCAAAAGTTACAAATCAATTCAACAAAACTAAGCTTCAGAAAGGCGATACTAAAGCACTTCGGCGAGTCGCCGAGTCAACTCGGCGATCAAAAACCTATCATCGAAAGTTAAAGAGTTAAACTACCAATAATTCAAGTCAAGTAGGCAATATGGGGGCTCATTAAACGATCCGCCGAGTCATTCGGCGAGCTCAACTCAACTCGCCAAATGGCATGGTGTGTCAAATTACCAGCCTGATTTCCAATTTTTCAACCATCAGCCTTCAAAAATTCAATTCAAACCAAATTCTACGCAATTTACACCTACCCACTATGCAATTTCAAGCTAGGGTACTCAGACTTCCCCCAATTGATTCAAATTCAACCAAAACGACGACTTTGCCCTTAAGAATGATGTGACCCAATCCATCATTGGGCAAAATCAAGTAGTTCGATTGAAATCGGGTTACTCAGACTTCACCCATTCAAAACCCAACATGCTACAACCACGATTCAAGAAATTTTGTAGCAAAACACAACTAATTTAGGCTAACCAAATTCTCTAGCATGCTTGATTACAAATTCAATTTCAACGAGCATTTTTTTTACAAACCATCAAAGAACACAATGAATCCAAGAACTACTCAAAAACATTCTCAACACAGTTTACGCAATTAAAGAAAATATGAAAAACCAACCTCAAATGAAGACACAAATTCAAAAGAACAGCGAGAGAGGACTAGACAAAACTTCAATTTTCGACCACAAGAGAACACCCACAAGATATAAACTAAAAAAAGTAATTTAAAGGTTTATTGAGAGAGCGTATGAGTTGAAAAGTTCAAAATAATGAAAGGTTTTGAATTTTAAAATAGTTGAAAGCTCATGACCCTTCAGTTCGCGCCCAGTTTGACGATGGTCACTAACTTCCCCAATCCACTCGCCGAGTCGCCGAGTGGACCTTGGCTTGCCAAAGTTAACAGAATGTCAGTCATTCAGTTGGTCCAAAGGGCGATTAATGTTGGGCTCGCCGAACTACTCGGCGATTCGCCGAGTGAGCTTGCCATTTGCCTTTTTCTCCCAAACTTTGAATTCCAACCTGCACGTCCAACAAACGTTATTCAAATGACAAAAAGTAAAACTTGGATTGCCTCTCAAGAAATGCCTTATTTAACGTTGTGACATGATGAGGCCATGTGATGATGCCTCATTTTTTGGGTTCACCAAAGTGTCACTTGGGAGACCCCCTTTTGGTCTTGGATTTAAATGAGTCGAGATCTGACCCATCTGCGTTTCCAACTGCTTAATAGATATCGAGTGTGATGTGACCGTTTGGTTAAGAGAAGAGATGTCATTTTTTATCTCCTTGAGAACTGATTAATGTTTCAAAGACACTTCATCCAATTCTAAGTGTCAACGATCGCTAGTCAGTATATAACCCAACCAAGTGAGTTGGGGTCGATCCCATAGAGAGTAGTTTTCTTTCGAATTCAAATACGAAAGTACGACGGTGACCTTTTCAACTGAACAAAGACAACACTTAAGAGTTTAACAATCAAATTTCAAAATAATGTTACCGACCCACATCCACAATCTATCAAAAAACAATCAGATAACTAGGAAACACTTTGGGGGTTAACTAACCAAATTCCAAATTTAACTTAATGGGTGTATATCATTACCGATAATTGCTAATTCGTCACGGGTAAAACAAACTATAAATAAGGCAATTTTCTCTCGAACAATTACTTTATTTCCATTGAGTTCACTCGAACCTCAGTAGTATCCATAAAATGACCAGCCCACGTTCTCATCAAATCCACTCTTTCAAGCTGGATGAAAAGGTTGGATCTTGCATTTCACATTCTCAAGATGAAACCATCAAGAGCCACTACTAAGGATGCCAAATTACTATGTTGGTTCTGTAGTTCTCTCTCGAGCAAGCACAAAACTCAGAAATCTATCACACTAAATATGCAATAATAAAGTTAAACCACCGTAATAATTCAGACCCGCCTTAGAATAACACCAAAAAATACTAATCGATAACACCCATTCAGTAAAATGCAACAATTGATCACATTATCAAACCCCCAAGGTTAGGGTTTTATCCAATCATGGTGAAAAGATGAAAATCAATACCTGCCACGTTTTCCATAGCTGGGTAAATGAAATTCAAAAGTTAAAATTAACTAAAATCTTCTCTATTACAAAATACCAATGGAAAAACCTTGCTAAAATCACTTGAAATCCACAACGGTAGTGTTTTTGCTCTCAATCTTTTGTTCCTCACGGTTCTGAATACTTTCTCTCTCTTGCAAAAGTCAATTTATACAAGTCTGATGTGAAGTTTTTTGGGACTAATTGGTGAGGAAAGTCGGGTTTCACCGACCGTTCGGTGACTCGCCGATCAGCCTTCGTCTCGCCTTAATTCTTCTTTTCTTCTTAGTCCAGCCACTGGAAATTTAGGCGAGCCATATCGGGATCATCGTTTCATTTTGCGATTCGCCTTTTTGCCTTTTAACTCACCCATTAGCACTTAACTGGATTTCCATCAGGACTTTTGGCGATGAGGTCATCCTTCGCCGATGTGCTAGGTGCCACGTCGAATGGAACTGCTGCTCGCCGAAGTTACCCTCAATCCAGTATCATCGTTCTGTAACTTTTGGTGATAGAGAAGCAACTAGGTGACTCGTCGAGTGATCTCGGCGATCACCAGGCTTGCTTTTCTTCATTCTTTCAGCTTGCTTCTTTCCTCTTTGCGAATTAGTGCCCTTGCTTTGTTCCTCAATCCATATACCTTGAAATCAAGGGTTTTACATCAGTTATTAGCACAAACTAAGCATTTAAGAATACTAAATCATAGTAAATAAAGCCCTAAATGAGTCCAAATCTCGGACTCATCAACACCCCCAACTTAAACTTTTGCTTGTCCTCAAGTAAAACTCAAGTTCAGTAGTTCAGAAACGATGTCTCAAATAGTACTAAACAAGACTCAATCATGAATGCACACAACAAGACTCAACTTACTCATGCAAGGATCAATTGTGCACTCAAAGATTCAAGTTGTGACTCACCATAATCAAAGATTCTGAAGTTCACAATACTTGCTTCAAATGCAAGTTCAAGCTCAACAAATGTACTCAAATTCCCTCACATAGAGATGATTCCATATTCACACAATTGTTCAACACATTATAGTTCCGGAATAACATACAACTCTCACAATCACAAAGATGAACACATGCATGACTCTACCCATAGGTTTACCCTTATTTTCCAACCAACATTAGTTTCAGCTCACTCAAGATCAAAAATGTCTTTTCAAGGCTTGTAACAGGGCTGAGTGTAAATGTATGGTCATTTAGGATCAGTGGCTGCTATCCTCATGAAATGTGGTATGAGCAACACTTTCTTTCCTTTTCTTCATCATTCTCATTTATGTTCAAAATTCGCCTCATTATTCACTTTCTATGGAATACCGGACACCCCATTTGTTTTGCAACTTTCACAACTTTATTCCACAAATTTTTCATTCTTTTTCTTTTTCATTCTTCTTTTCTTTTTCATTCTTCTTTTCTTTTCTATTTTTTTTGTATGGAGCGGTTCCATATTTCTCAAAATCGTGGTCAAGGGGGACTTCTTTGCACTTCTTGATTTACCTTCTCTTTTCACCACACCCAACTTAGGCTTTTGGCCTAAGTTGGCTATTCAAATAAACCACAAATCATGAGGATTATGGGTGAATGGATAAAGAAAGGTCACAATTGCATCAAGTTTCTTCCAAGAAAAGGGGTAAGGCTCAAAGAGTGTTCAAGCAAAGTTCACACACTCAAAAGGTTGGCCACAATAGAGGTATAATGTCAAACTGTTTCACTCTTCAAATTTTTTGCCTAAGATCATTTCAAGAGCTTGCATCACTTAGTCAACCGGACCAATGGGGAAAATTCTAGGTGTCATCACACAAGGTTCACGGTAAGCTTATCACACAAGGCATTGACACTAATGTCAAACAAGACTCCACACTTTCGCTAGTGTGCAATGTTCATCACAAGAGACTCATTCGATGATTGGCTAGTTATAACGAGATGCACAAAGTTCACACATTGTCTATGCAACTTCATTTTGCCTCATCGTAGCTGTGCATTCATTTTTGTTCGATTAAGAGCACTATTCAAGTCATCAGTATTGATCATAACCGATACTCAAATAAATAACTTTTTTCAAACGAGCAAGGGACTCACTGACCAAACACACACCCCTACCAAAAGCATTCAACATTGTCCTTAATGTGCTTAGAGAACAAACACTACCAAAAATGACAAATAAAAATAAACTACTGATATCTAAACACGCAAAGCAAGGTGACAAGCAATCTTCACTAGGTGCCCATTTGGCGAGAAGTTCTAACAGTCGCCGAACTACTTGGTGACTCACCCAATGATCACGATACCACCATTATTTCCAATGAGCACCACATTCAAGAAGGGGCGATGGAGGCGGAGTGGGAAGAGTTCGTTGAACCGGTCGGTGCTTCGCATAATAGACTTGCATCATCGCCGAATGATCCATTGGGTTAGGCCATTAGAGCTGGGGCAAAAAGGGCGGAGAAAATTGGGTCGCCCAATCACTTCGGCAAATCTTCGAGTGATGAAGTTTCCTGCCTAAAGTTCCAGTATTGCAGCTCCATTTTCAAAGCTCAAAAGGCGGACTAGGTCGGGTTCGCCGAACCGATCGGTGATCCGCCAATGGTGTCTTCACCTCGCACAATTTCTTTCACCTGCAAAATTAGTGCATATTATTAAAAGTACTAACACTTGGGTTTACTCCCAAGAAGCGCCTTAGTTGACGTCATGGCACGATGTGGAAATGCTCTCAAGCATCTTCCAGGTTGCCCATTCACTTTGAATACAGGTCCCTCTTTACCTTCGACTTCAATGGCACCATTTGTGAACACCCGTGTTACTCTGAATGGACCTGACCATTTGGATTTGAGCTGTCCGAGAAAGAGCTTGAGTAGAGAATTATATAGCAAAACCCAATCTCTTACTCTGAACTCCCTCTTAAGGATTCTAGAATCATGCCACTTCTTCATCTTTTCCTTGTAAAGAGCTAAACTTTCATATGCCCTGAACCTGAATTCATCCAGCTCATTTAGCTTATCGACTCTCTCTTTTAAAGTCTTTGGCCAGTTCAGATTTAGAGCTTTCAATGCCCATAATGCTTTGTGTTCCAATTTAACCGATAAATGGCAAGATTTTCTGAAAACTAGCTGATATAGTAACATACCAATTGGTGTTTTATATGTAGTGTGATACACCCATAGGGAATCATCAAGCTTTCGAGAACAATCAGTCCTATTTGCATTCACCATCTTGGCTAGGATACTCTTGATCTCCCAATTCGACACTTCAACCTGGCCACTCGTTTGGGGATGATATGGAGTCGCCACTTTGTGTTTCACTCCATATTTGCTCAATGCGGATGCAAAATACTTGCTGCAAAAATGGGATCCCCCATCACTAATAATAGCCCGAGGAGTACCAAATCTAGCAAAGATATAACATTTCAAGAATTGAACAACACTTTTCCCTTCATTGTTTGGAAGTGCAACAACCTCCACCCATTTAGAAACATAATCTACGGCCACCAAAATATACTTATTGCCAAACGAACTCACAAATGGGCCCATGAAATCTATTCCCCAAACATCAAATAACTCAACTTCTAAAATGGGCGTAAGAGGCAACTCGTGCTTTTTGGACACTCTACCTTGTTTCTTACATTGGGTGCACTTTTTAACAAACTCATGATCATCTTTGTAGAGGGATGGCCAGTAGTAGCCACTTTGAAGGAATTTAGCAGTTGTACGTACACCACCATGATGACCCCCAACCGGTGAAGCATGACAAGCACGGAGAATTTCGATGGTTTCTTCTTCCGGAACACATCTCCTAATGATATGGTCTGCACACTCTCTGAATAAATATGGTTCATCCCAAAAGTACTTCTTAACATCAAACAAGAACCTCTTTTGTTGGTAGAAATTTAGTTCTTCCGTCATTAAACCACACACTGCGTAATTGGCAAAATCAGCATACCAAGGAGATTGTTTGAGAGTTACCGTGAATACCTGTTCATCGGGAAAGGAATTGATTTTGTCAAATTCTAGCTCGTCATTTTGCTTGCCTTCCAATCTTGATAAGTGGTCAGCCACCTGATTTTCACAATCTCTCCTATTCAAAGTCGAATTCTTGCAATAGTAGCACCCACCTTATCAATCTTGGCTTGGCGTTCTTCATTTCCATCAGATAACGCAGTGCAACATGATCAGTGTGAAGAACCATTTTAGTACCTAGCAAGTATGCCCAGAACTTCTCAAACGCATATACTACCGCAAGTAATTCTTGTTATGTGGCTGTATAGTTATGTTGATCACTGTTTAGAGTTTTGCTTGCGTAGTAAATGGGGTGAAATAGTTTGTTGTGTTTTTCCCCCAATACAACACCTAATGCCATGCCGCTTGCATCACACATCACTTTGAAGGATTCTTACCAATTGGGACTAATGATAACTGGGGTGGAGACCAATTTTTTTATCAAGCACTTAAAAGCCATCATGCAAGCATCATCAAAGTGTAATTTTACCTCCTTCTCCAAGATTTTGCATAGAGGATGTTCAATCTTTGATAAGTCTTTGATGAACTTCTGGTAAAAACTGGAATGTCACAAGAAACTACGAACACCCTTCACCAAAATTGGTGGTGGTAACTTCTCAATCACTTCAATCTTCGCTTTATCAACCTCCATCCCCTTTTGCGACACTTTATGACCAAGAACTATACCTTCCTTCACCATGAAATGACATTTTTCCCAATTTAGGACCAAATTTGTCTCCACACATCTTCGGAGAACTTGTCCTAAGTGTGCTAAACATGCTTCAAAAGTATCACCCACAACCGAGAAGTCATCCATGAATACCTCCAATGAATCTTCCACCATGTTAGCAATAATAGATAACATGCAACGTTGAAATATTGTCGGAGCATTACATAACCCGAACAACATCCGTTTGAAGGAAAAAGTTCCATATGGGCAGGTGAAGGTGGTTTTCTCTTGGTCTTCCGGAGCAATGGAGATTTGGTTATAACCGGAATACCCATCCAAGAAGCAATATCAACCTCTCTCTGAAAGTCGATCAAGCATTTGATCCATGAAAGGCATGGGAAAGTGATCCTTTTCGGTCCACAAGTTTATCTTCGGTAATCCATGCAAACTTGCCATTCGGTCACCGGTCTCATAGATACAAGATCCCCCTTTTCATTTGGGACTACTGTGATGCCTCCCTTTTTCGGTACACATTGCACCAGACTTGCACATTTACTGTCCACAATAGGATAGATCACACTTGCGTCCAACCACTTTATTATCTCCTTTTTCACCACCTCTTACATTGGTGGGTTCAATCTTCGCTGATGTTCAACACTCGGTTTACAATCACTATCAAGCTGAATTTTGTGAGTGCAAATGCCGGGAGGAATGCCCACTCTGTCAGCGATAGTCCAACCTATAGCTTTGATATGCCTTCTCAACACCTCAGTGAGCAATTTTAACTGCCATTCAAGAAATTCAGCTGTAATGATCACTGGTAAGGTGTTATTTTCCCCTAAGAAAGCATATCAGAGATGGGAGGGAAGTACTTTTTCTTCTGTTGATGGCTTTGCGGGAGGAATTTCTTGATTTTTAAGATCAATGTCCAACTTCAATGGAGTCTTTGAATACCCCTCATACCTGAAAGAGCAGCTACTACCTCTTCGTAGCCTTGAATTTCAAACTCATCATAGTTAGCAAGCATAGCTTCAAGTGGTTCACTCATACACATCAAATGTCTCACACTAGCCACCACCTCATCAATAACATAAACAGTGGAAACCACGTGAATATCACTTGGGTGTTTCATTGACTTACAAACATTAAAGTTTACTTCATCTTCGTTCACCCGGAACTTCAGTTCTCCACTTTTAAAATCCACCAACGCTCTCCTGGTTGCCAAGAATGGTCTTCCCAAAATGATGGGAATTTCAACATCTATTTCACAATCGAGAATG
This sequence comes from Solanum chiquidenum, assembly GCA_029582725.1. Classification (NCBI taxonomy): domain Eukaryota; kingdom Viridiplantae; phylum Streptophyta; class Magnoliopsida; order Solanales; family Solanaceae; genus Solanum; species Solanum chiquidenum. The sequence goes on from JAJOOS010008566.1 coordinate 8,935, forward strand.
AAAAAATCAGCGGGGAAAATGAATCGGTCAACCTTTACCAAGATGTTATATAGTATCCCTATAGGATGTTTAATTGATCGGTTCGCCATCAAGAGTATCATTGTTGTGGCTTTCGGTTCATCCAACCCAAGTTGTTTATAGATTGCATATGGCATTAGGTTGATGCTTGCTCCCAAATCACATAGCGCTTTAGCAAATTGAAGCATGCCGATAGTGCAAGGAATGGTGAACGCTCCGGGATCTTCTCTCTTTTTGATCAGCTCCTTAGTCATAATTGCACTACAACTATGAGAAACTTCGATTGTCTCAAAATTCAAGCTCCTTTTCTTTGTGACTAACTCCTTCATGAACTTGGCATAACCCGGCATTTCCAACAATGCTTCCACTAGAGAGAGATTAATTGATAATGTCTTGAACATCGATAAAAACTTCTTGAACTTCTCATCCTCATTCTTCTTCTTGAGATGTCGGGGAAATAGAGGAGATATTTTGGGTAAAGGTTGCTTAACTTTTGGGATTGGATTGTGTTTCTCCACATCTCTTTGTCGCCCTTTGGCAATGCTTTGATGGATGGGTATTTTTTCTTCCTCCATACATTTGTCTTCTTCATTGCTCGTCACATCATCTATTGCTACCTTTCCACTACGAGTAACCACAGCCAACCCTATATCACCATCTTCCATTGTCATTTTTGGTTTCAATTGTGCTAAAAGTAAACTCAACTGACTTTCAAGTATCTTGATTGCATTTGTGTGAGAGTTCACTTTATTATTCAATGATGAAAAATCAACTTTCATCCCTTTTAACAAATCATCCGAACCTTCAACTTTATCAAGGATGCGTGACATCAAATCATTCATCCGGGGACTACTTGCACTCTCTTTCGACTTTGGGCTCTCACTCAATTGAGTGTGGTCCTCTTCATGGTCATCCTTCCTTTTCCAATAATCACTTTGCTCAGCCCAATCTTGATAGTATCTTATTTTCTCTTCCCCCTTGTGATAGTTCCAACCTTGATTCCCACCACACTGTAAAGAGCATGGATGGAAACCCTCCTCATGTCTCTTGGAATTCCAACCTTGATTCTCCCTGACTTTGAATAACAAGAGGAAGAACCCTCCTCAACTCTAAACACTACACTTTTTCCCTTGGGCTTTCCCACATTCTCCAACATATGCTCTTGGAGTAGCTCCATTTGGGTCAACATTTTCTTGATGTTCTCATCCCTTTCTCTTTCCTTATCAAGTTGCTCTTATGTCATTCTAAAACAAAAAGGAGAAACTTGATCCTCTTGAGTGTACCAAGCTTGATTTATTTTTGTCATGTCATCAAGAAGAAATGAAGCCACCTCAAATGATTGCAAAATTATTCCCCCTCGTACCAATTGATCAGCCACTCCTTTATTAACTAAATCAAGACTCCGGTAAAAATGTTGGAGTAGCAAATCGTTTGGTAGCCCATGGGTTGGGCATTGAAGTAAGAGTTTCTTAAACCTCACCCACGTTTCATGGATGGGTTCACCCTCCCATCGCTTGAAACCTTGAATGTTATCTCTAAGTTTCATCATCCTTGATGGGGGGAAAGAATCTCGCATTGAATGCCATGATCAGCTCCTCCCATGATGTGATGGAATTGCTTGGTAACTCGGCCAACCACTTGCTAGCCTCCCCCGTCAAAGATAGTGGAAATAATCTGAGCCGGATTGACTCTTGTGACACATTCATGAATGAAAACGGGCTGCACACCTCTATAAAAATTTTTACATGCTCATGTGGATCTTCGTAATCTAGCCCTCCATAGAGTCCCCTCATTTGAAGGAGATGAAGAGTCGTGCTAGTGACCCCAAATATTGCATTCCCATCAGTTTATGGTAGGCAAACAACACCCATTTCACCCGGTTGATATGGGTTGTAAGCACTATTGATATCATTGATACCGTCCCGATGACCTGTTTGGCTACCATCCACCTCTGCTTCACTCATTCTTACTTCTAGTCACCCCACTCAACATAAGCACGATGCCACCTAAATCGATTCAACTACATCCAACAGATTCACAAGTCAAAATTTGATGAAAGAACTCTAAACAACATTACTCCCCGGCAACGGCGCCATTTTGATTAATGTTTCAAAGATACTTCATCCAATTCTAAGTGTCAACGATCGCTAGTCAGTATATAACCCAACAAAGTGAGTTGGGGTCGATCCCACAAAGAGTAGATTTATTTTGAATTCAAATACGAAAGTATGGCGATGACCTTTTCAGCTGAACAAACACAACACTTAAGAGTTTAACAATCAAATTTCAAAATAATGTTACCAACCCACGTCCACAATCTATCACAGAAGAATTAAATAACTAGGAAACACTTGGGGGGTTAACTAACCAAATTCCAAATTCAACTTAATGGGTGTATATCATTATCGATAATTGCTAATTCGTCACGGGTAAAACAGACTATAAATAAGGCAATTTTCTCTCGAACAATTACTTTATTTCCATTGAGTTCTCTCGAACCTCAATAATATCCATAAAATGACCAGCCCACGTTCTCATCAAATCCAATCTTTCAAGCTTGATACAAAGGTTGGATTTCACTCTCTCAAGCTGAAACCGTCAAGAGCCACTACTAAGGATGCCAAATTATGATGTTGGTTCTGTACTTCTCTCTCAAGCAAGCACAAAACTTGGAAATCTATCACACTAAATATGTAATAATAAAGTTAAACCACCGTAATAATTCAGACCCTCTTTAGAATAACACCAAAAATCACTAATCGAACACTCATTCAGTAAAATGCAACAATTAATCACATTGTCAAACCCCCAAGGTTAGGGTTTTAGCCAATCATGGTGAAAAGATGAAAATCAATACCTGCCACCTTTTCCGTACTTGGGTAAATGATATTCGAAAGTTAAAATTAACTAAAATCTTCTCTATTACAAAGTCTCAATGGAAAGACCTTGCTAAAATCACTTGAAATCCACAATGGTAGTGTTTTTGCTCTCAATCTTTCGTTCCTCGCGGTTCTTAATATTTTCTCTCTCTTGCAAAAGTCAATTTATACAAGTCTGATGTGAAGCTTTTTGGGACTAATCGGTGAGGAAAGTTGGATTTTGCCGACTGTTCAGCGACTCACCGATCGTCTTTCGTTTCGCCTTAATTCTTCTTATCTTCTTAGTCCAGCCACTGTAAATTTAGGCGAGCCAGATCGGGATCACCGTTTCATTCTGTGATTTGCCTTTAGGGCCGAGTTGGCATCCAACAAGTTTGAATTAGAATATATAGCATCCATGAGGGGCCGTTCCCAAACGCATAAATAGAAAAAGGACCCCGTAACCCAGACCCTGCTGAAAAACGGCCTTTTAACCCGCCCATCAACACTTATATGGATTTCCATCAGGACTTTTGGCGACGAGGTCATCCTTCACAGATGTGCTCGGCGACACGCCGAATGGAACTGCTGCTCACCGAAGTTACCTTCAATCCAGTCTCAGCGTTCTGTAACTTTAGCGATAGAGGAGAAACTAGGCGACTCGCTGAGTGATCTCGGTCATCACCACACTTGTTTTTCTTCATTCTTTCAGCTTGCTTCTTTCCTCTTTGCAAATAAGTGTGCTTGCTTTATTCTTCAATCCATATACCTGGAAATCAAGGGTTTTACATCAGTTATTAGCACAAACTAAGCATTCAAGGACACTAAATCATAGTAAATAAAGCCCTAAATGAGTCCAAATCACGGACTCATCAAGCACCTTTTCCGATCCTTCCACCTCATTCGAGATACGAGCAAGCATATCCTCGGTACAGAAGTTTTCAAGACAAGCCCTTGGTTCTTTTGGCTTTTGATGTTCATGGGGAGGCACATATCGATCTTTGTCACCATCTCGATCCCTCTAATTTGCACCACGGTCACGCCATTAACAATCTCGATCTCTCCAACTATCATCGTGATATCTATTCCAACCTTCGCCCAGCCTTAGATATTTTGGATGAGAACCCCCCGCTTGGTTTGCCAAGATATGCACTTCTTCATTGAACACGACCTCAAAGTGTGCGTCAGCAGGGTTTACACCACTATTAGTACCGACTGCATTCACAACCTTGTAACCACTTCCCATGACATGCTTCGTCAATAGGTCCATTTGGGCCATTATCTTGGCCATGTTTTTATCTCGCTCTTTGTTCTTTTCCATTTGTTCGTTTGTCAGCCCAAGATTTAAAGGAGACACTTGATCTTCTCTTGTGTACCATGCACGATTAATTTTGGTCATCTCATAAAAAAGGACTAATGCTATGTCAAATGGTTGTCTCATGATTCCACCCCAAATGAGTTGGTCTGAAACACCTTTGTTGATTGTATCAAGACTCCGATAGAAATATTGCAGTAACACATTGTTCGAGAACCCGTGAGTCGTACATTGGAGCAACAACTTTTGGAACCTCAACCATGTCTCATGGATAGGTTCGCCATCAATTCGCTTGAAGTTCTGAATATTCTCCCTCAACATAACCATCTTTGAATGAGGGAAAACCCTTTCATAAAATACCTCTGTGAGCTCTTCCCAAGAAGTGATTGAATCCCTTTGTAGTTCAGTCAACCACTTCGTTGCTTCCCCATTAGAGAAAAGGGAAAAAAATGGATTCGGACTGACTCTTGAGTGATGTTCTTAAAGGAAAATGGCCTACACACATCCATGAAATTTCGAATGTGATCATGAGGGTCCTCATGAGCAAGTCTTCCAAAGAGACCCTTTATTTGCTACAATTGCAACATTGTGCTGGTCACATGAAATAACGTATTGCCCAAAGTAGGGGGAAATCGAATAGATCCCGCACTTCCCAACTGATCCTCGCTGACGTCATGCAAATTCTTGATGTCATCATTGTTCCAAAATTGACTGGAGTTACTCCCATTTACACTCATTTCTTCACCTATTTTAGAGCAGCCAAAGGAACTCAAATAATATAATTCAACTACAATAAATTTAGTTCACAAATATACTTCAATAAAAGAATTTTAAACACCACTCAGTGGAAGCAGCGCCATTTTTTATAACACTCAACTACACTTAATCTAATTTGAAGTATAGGCGGTCTCTAACAAGTATAAACCCAACTAAGAGTTGGGGTCGATCCCACGGAAGTGATGCGGTAAAGAATTCAATTAAGAATTTAAAATGTGTCCTAATCATTTGTAGAAGTAAAGGTTTTGCAGTATTAAAAAAATCATAAAGTTTCAACGGTTAATATCAAATGGGGGGATTTGGTAACCAATTTAAGACAAAGATTACTTAACACGGGAAGTGAACAATTAGAGATTGAACATTAGGAATGTGATCAGTCGAATGCTAATTATGCATAATAGGTAGTTACTAGTTGCTTAAAATTGTTGAATGTTACTGGGTAGGCTAGGTTTTGAGTACAATAGTCATTTCTCAATCAACTATTGCGCTTCAAGTGAGTTCTTTCGAACCTCGACAAGCATAACACAGCCAAACAACCCAATTGCTTAACTAACCCATTCTTTCAAGCTGGGTTTGTAAACACGCAATCAAACCCACTTTCTCAAGCTAGATTTTAAAGAAATAATAAATACAACTATCTGTCAATCATTCTACTCTATTACCTCTTTCTCAAGCAAGCATAGAGAACTAAAGTAGAATTGCATTTGCAACTATAATTCCTCAATTAAAACATGAACAATTACTTGAACCCACTTCAAAACAACATTAAAATCAGAAACTAACAATACCCATTAGCTAATTAACGTATTCGACTACATAATCACACCTCTAAGGTAAGGGGTTTTAGCTAAGCATAATGAAAAGCAAGAAGTCATTACCAACAAAGTTTTTCATCTGATTTGCCAACGATCTACAATCCCCAAATGTTGAAATCAAAGCTAAAATCTTACAATCTCTGAATCTAAATCTTAAACTCTTCTAAAAATGTAAAGACAATGCTCTAGAATGTAAAAACTCTCAAAAACCCAAAAGTAAACAATGTGGGAACTCTTATTCTTCTTTCAAAAAGTGTATTTATACGTTCCCAAAATATCAGCACCTAGTCAACTCGATGAAGTAAGTCGCGATCACCGACCTGTTCGGTGATCCGCCGAGTTGCTCTTCCTCTCACCTTTTGGATTGCCTCCTCCATCAAATTATTCTGGAACTTTTAGTGAGCTTGATCACTATCGTCGATCCATTTGACATGTCACTGAATTTCGCATTTTGCTCATGAAGTTGGTTTTGACCATGAGCTATTTTGCTGGAACTTTAGGCGAGCTGGAAGCCCACTCAGCGACTCGCCGAGTGGATTCTGTGAGCTCCAGCTTCTTTTTTCTTCAACTTTTTTCAAATTTTTTTGTTCCCTTTTGCATCATAATGTCCTTGCCTCACTCTAAAGCCTTCATTGCTACATATCAAATTATTAACATCAGTTATGACCATAAAACAGGCATTGAGGACACTAAATCCTTTGAATAATAAGCCCTAAATGAGTCGAAATCCCTGACTAATCAATACACTTCTTTTGTTGAGTGCAAAATTCCTTTCATAGGCTCTGTGGAGGCGTGATGAAAAGGAAAAAACATCCATGAAGCAGTTTGTTGTAAAGTTCCATTCCAATCCTAATAAGTAGGCCAATAGTGACAATTTGGGCCAAAAGACTTTTTGGTTAGTGACTAAAAGTTTTTATGCTAGGTTGGGCTTAGACAAAATCTGGGTTAGATACGGTCTAGGGCCATCCGATAATGGGTGGGGTTGAATTTCTTGGTTTGGTTGTTAGTTTCTCGTAGCAAATACATTAAGGTACCGGTAAGGCTTCATGGAATTAAATTTGCGCAAAAAGAACTCCCAAAATTAACTTCAGTGTGAAAGGGATAGCTTGGGACATTAAGGAAAGGAGGTACATTGTGAAATATGGGGGTTTAATGGATTTATGATTCTCTAAATTTCTCATATTCCGCTATAGTATGTCTCAAACCGCTATAGCGGAGTGGGCATCCACTATAGTGGAGTGAGTTTTGTTATAATGGATTGTGCAAACCGTTATAGCGGAGTAATTTTCGCTATAGTAGAGTCTTAATAGAAGGCTAGGGCACTATAGAGGGGTGAAATGATATTTTATTCAGAAACAACCCCAAAACCTCTTATTTTCCGCACTTTTGTTCTTTGACTTAGGAGGGTGATTTAGGGTTGTTTGCACTCAATTTCCCATGGAATTCGTCAGTAAAGGTAAGATTATTATCCCCAACCTTGTACATTTATTCTTAAGTCGTATAATCTAAGTTATTGTTCTTGGGGAAGGGTTTTGGCATGATTTCATGGTGGGAAAATCCCTAAGTTGAGAAGGATGATCATGAATCGGCTTACGGTTAGCATTTGATTATAATTTGGGTATTAATAGGTCATTGTAGTTTGATTGTTACTTTTTTTGTTGTTTTAGATCAAGAACAAGTCAAGACACTTTGAAAAGGAAAAACTCAATTTCTTAGGAGTTTCCAAGAGGCTTGATTCGAGGTAGGTCATGATTGTATGTTTTCGAGTTATGTAGGTATGCATGTCTACTGCTTTTTCGTATCATTTGTGCAAGGCATGGTAGAGAATATATAGAGAGACATATAAAATGATGTCATATTGATAATCTTATGCAATGGACTTGTTTCTTGTGGTATTGTTCATTAAGCTTGTGATTGTGCATGGTCATTTGTGATTGTTGATTGGCTCGAGTACCATGCCGGTACACTAACTATTGATGGCTCAGATACCACTCCGGTAAACTAACAGTTTGTATTACCAGGTGTGTGATTGCAGTTTAATGAGAGGACCATGCCTTTGCACTTGTGATCATGTGCACAAGCATCCATGTATTGTTGTTTCATGATGTGAGACTAGAAGTCTTTATGCATTAATTTAATTGTTGTTGTACGTATTGTTCTATGTTCCTACTTTGCGGTAAATTGTTTACATTCATATCTTGGACTGGCTGTGTGATCCTACTAATAGATTGTGGTTTTTGTACTAATATTGCACCAATACTTTCCTTGTTAGTACATGTCATCTTCCAACAGCCTTATCCAAGACCTTAAGTTAAGGGACATTTGACTTTGAATCCAAAGGTGAGTTATTCTTCTAGTCTGTCTTGGATTCCTTTATTATTCTTATCCATCCTTTCCAGACTAAGACATTCCTAGATTAAGCTATTGTTTTTTAACATTGGGGTTGCATTCCATGTATTTAGACATTAGAGTTTTAGTACCACGACTTTCAATTCTTAGGGGTTAATTTCTGCATAATTGTTTAACTACTGAGTTGAGTTTATAGGGACTCAATTCTTTAGGTGTTTTTATAATTTATTTGATTAACTTTATTTAAGTAAATGGTGCTTTGGGTATAATTTTGGGTTAGTTGTGGGTTCGCCCACCAGGTGGTGTAGTGTGGGTGCCACTCATGACGGCCTGGATCGTAACACTTTCTTGTTTCAAGATCTTCGGTCGAGGTAGACTATGATATACTAATATATATATATATATATATACTAATATATATATATACACACACACACACTTGATTAATGAAACATAGATACATCATAGAATTAATGGAGACAACAATATGATTAGTCCTGCAAGCATAGTGTTCTAGTGGACAACCTTCAGTATATTCTAATCAAGATAATGTTGATCTATGTATTGAATGTGATTATAAAATATAAATTAATTTTATAATGACTAACATTAATTAGTTGGTTGGGATTGTTTGTGGTTAATTCCTAAAGGGAAATTGAAACTCGTTATAGTTATGGGGAAATGAAGGTATGTTTAGTAATAAGGATGTGCTTATTAGGTAAACTCCAAAAGGGTGTGTGATTAGCGTTAAAATATATGAAGTTAAAAAGAAAAATGATCTAACAATGTGTCATGACCCAAAGCATACTCTAGGTGTAATATGGCGTATAGAACACCGAAAGGCCCTACACAAGCCATTTAGCATATATTATACAAGATAATAGCAATAAATGTTTCAAAAGAATCATTCTCATATCATAAAAGAGTTTAAAAATGGGAAAGTCTAACATATTCTCAACAAGTCATCTAATACATCAAAAGAAGTGGTTGGAACGTAACCCATACACTACGTACAAAGTCGGAAAACTAAAATAAAGAAAATCTATAAAAGTGCCTTGGTCCTCGGAACATGAGGACTAACCAATCTTTGAATCGACAAGGGACATCAACTAGCCATAAGTATGCAAGATAGGAGCGTCGGACCCTACATTAGTGAAACAAGGTAGGCACAAGTATGCATTAGTACATAAAATGTACCAAGTATGATAGCAATGCATAAACGACATGAAATCGTGCTAAAAGGACTTCGCATGACTGCAATGACCAACCTAAAGCATAAAATAAGAGGTCAAAAACACAAGTCATAACCATGGTTAATGCAAGCTTAACATATTAAAACACTTTGTGAGTACATTGATAGTAACCTAGTTCATTATTGTGGGATGTTTACCATTAACTGACATAGACCATGTGACCTAAAACATGAAATTCAATGTCTATCCCACATCGAAAAGAGATTCCTACTTGCCAAGGTATGGATCATAAACTTCTGGCTTACGTGGATCCACTTAAGACATCCTACGGAGGCACGTAGTAACAGACAAGGAGATAACTACTAGAGTCCCGACATGTACTAACGACAGAGCCTCCATATAAATATCCTCTTGGTGCTAAGTGAAATCCCACGGAATAGTCATTAATCCTATTCATTTCATCATCCATGAAAAGACATAATTAAGCTACCAATCCAAGCTAAAGTAATTTAGAATAGCTCCTTAAATCTTTATTCAACTCCGGTGAAAAAATCTTTCAAACTTATAAATTATTATGTGAGAAAACTTTTCACAATTTCATTGATACTTTCATGTAAAATCATCCTTAAGTCATATACATCAATCACATAAAAATATGCATATTTTTATATATTCCTATTTCATAGTTTATAAGCTTCATCATGTGTTCATAGACAAAAATCATGGATAATCCATGGATTCATATGAATTCAACTCAAAATCATGTAAATACTTCAATTCATGCATTAGAAGAAAGAGAATAACTAATTGAATCGTAATTGAAAAGAACCCATGAAGATTGAACAAAACCCTAATTTTGAAGTGAGAATTGTACTTGTAGAATTTGATTATTTGGGGACCCAATGAAGGAAAGGACTACATAGGTAAATACTAATATAACTTGATGATCAAAGCCCAAAAATTACGATGAATTGGAGACCTTGAAGTAAAACCCTAGCTTGTTCTTCCTTAGCTTGAGATGAAAACATGGGGGAAGAACTCTGAGGGAATTTGGGACTTAAAATGCTTATATAGGGCTTAGAATAAGGGTCAAAATGACATAGCTTAGGTATTAGACACTTAGGAAAAACACCCAAAAACCCATGAAAAATTAACTTTTAAATTGGTCTACAGGTGTGACATACAGAAAGTAGAACTTACTACAATCGTAGACCAAGTACTGGAGTCTAGTTTCAAGCCAACTTTTCACGAGACCACTCTACAGCCCATAGAACCTTTTACGGTTTGTATACCCCAACCGTAGACTCAACTTTGACCTCAAAATCTTACTAAGTCTGGGACCTTTCTACGAGACCTATATATGACCCGTAAATAATTTGTCGGACTATCCTAGTCGACCGTTTAATGAGATATGGAAACTTGATTTTTCCAAAAAATCAACTCACCTCCTACAAATGCCTTTTACGGTAGTTTGGACCTGTAAAACACAAACAGTAGCCACAAAATGTTATCTTTTCCTTTTTAAAGAATCCATGGATTACAATATCTCACCCTTGGAAATATTCATCATCGAATTTGACTCAAGCTAGTATGAAAAGGGTAGGGGAAAGAGATCTACCAACCCAACATGAATACAATCACATAAATGCACATAATCAAGGAAAAAAATCGACTCCAAGCTAAAACGTACTAAAACATCATTTAATAAAACACACATGCATGCATATGGAAACATTAGAATGACTAAGACATATGAATCCGAAAGAATGAATCATGAGGAGCTAATACCTAAAACTAGAATAGGAACGGAGGGAAAGAGATGAGGATAACGGGACATCATATCAGCCTCGGCCTCCCAAGTAGCATCCTCACCCATTTGATTCCTCCACAACACCTTTACAGATGCAACTTCTTTGAACCTCAACTTTTGAACTCGTCTGTCTAAAATCTCGACCAGAACTTCTTCATACGGAAGACTTTCCTTTATACCAAGATTCTCTAATGGTACAACAGATGTCGGATCACCGATACATTTCTTCAATAAGGACAGATGGAGTACCATATGCACCAACGATAATTTGGAGGGCAAGTCGAAATCATCAGCCATTTGTCCTATCTATCTCAACATTTGATAAGAACCAACATAACACGAAATAAGCTTCCCTTTCTTATCAGACCTCATGACACCCTTCATAGGTCAAATCTTCAAGTAAACCCAATCATCAACATCAAACTCAAGATCCCTTCTAACACCGACATAGGATTTTTGGCAACTTTGAGACATTTTCTACCTATTTCTAATAAGCCAAACCTTCTTCATAGACTCATGCACTACTTCGGGACCTACCAAAGCAACCTCATAAACTTCAAACCAAACTAGATGAGATCTAAACCTCCTACCATAAAGAGCCTCAAATAAATCCATACCAATACTTGAATGACATCCATTATTATATACAAACTCAATCAAAGGCAATTGATCATCCCAATTACCTTTGAAGTCAATCACATAAGCTTTCGACATATCTTCCAAAGTTTGGATAGTGCGCTCCGCTTGCCTATCAGTTTGAGAATGAAAGGTTGTACTAAGCTTGATATGGGTATCAATACCTTTTTGGAAAGACTTCCAAAATTGAGAAGTAAACTAGGTACCATGATCAGAGATAGGATAGAGGCACCCCATACAACCTAACCATTTTCTTTAGATACGACTTAGCATAATATTCTGCCGAGTATGAAACCTTGATGCGAATTAAATGAGTCAACTGCATCATACGATCCATAGAAACCCAAATTGAGTGTTGTTGCCACCAACTGCGAGTAAACCAACAGTAGAATCCATATTCAAATCTTCCCACTACCAAGTAGGAATACTAATATCTTGGGAGAATTCTTCCAACTTTGTATGCTCAACTTTCACTTGTTGACAATTAGGACATTTAGCCACAAATTCTGCAATATCCTTCTTCATCCCATTCCCCAAATAGACCTCTTGCAAGTCACAGTGCATCTTGGTGGATGGAATAGCGAGAACTATGGGTTTCTGATAAATTTTTCTCCCTTAAATCATCAACATTAGGAACACACAAATGACGTTGATAACGAAGCACACCATCTCCCTCTTAGGAGAAACCCTCGATGGACTTTTTAAGCACCACTTCCTTCAACTAAACCAAAATTGGATCAATACTTTGCTTGGCTTTGACATTCGACATAAAAGATGATGTCGAACCATTTTGAACAACAACACTACCCTTATCAAAATCTACCAAACGAACACATAGAAAAACTAGTCTATGAACATCATGAACCAATTATTTCTTACCATTTTCAACATGTGCAACACTACTTACGAAGTGAACCATCCTTCTTACGAACAAATAAAATTGGAGCACCCCATGGAGAGATACTCGGTTGGATGAAACCCGTATCCAACAAATCTTTCAATTACTCATTTAATTCCTTATGTTCAGCCAGAGCCATACAATAAGGAGGAACAAAGATAAGTTGCGTATCTGAGAGAAGGTCAATACCAAAGTCTATTCCCCTTCCGGGAAGAACACCGGGTAGATCATTGGGAAATACTTCCAGAAACTCATTTACCATGGGGACCGACTAAAGAATAGGGGTTTCAGAATCCTTATCCCTAACCCAAAAAAGATGGCATGTGCAACCCTTAGAAATCATTTTTCTAGCTTTAAGATAAGAAACAAACTGACCCTCAGACATAGAATTTCTCCCTTTATACTCTAGAGCGGGCACATTTGGAAATGGAAACATAACCCCTCGGGTTCAACAATGAATAGAAGCATAGCAATAATGGAGTCAATCTATTCCAAGAATAATATAAAAATCCAATATATGAAGCTCTACGAGATCAACATGAGCGACTCTATGGAATAAGGAGACGGGAAAATTTCTATAGACTCTCTTAGCTACAATGGATTCACCAATAGAAGTAGAGATAGAAAGAGGGTCTAACAACACTTTTAGAAATATCAAATCTCATATCCACATATGGAATCACAAATGACAAAGTAGCACGGGATAAAACACAACATAAACATCAAGATGAAAGAAACATACCGGTAACAACATCGGGAGAACCCTTTTGATCATGTCGAGTTTGAAATGCATAAAATAGGTTTTGCTTTGGAGCACTTGAACCCAAACCACCAGGAGGAGCTTTACTACCATCTATCCCTTTAGTAGAAAGTGATGGACAATACCTCATCTTGTGACCACTCTTATGACAACTAAAGCAACCATCCGTACCTGCTAAGTATTTACCATCATGTTTCCTTCCACACCTAGCACAAGTAGACAAAGAAGATCTACCACCATTTCCTCCTTGAGGTTTAGGGTTAGACATCCTATATTTATTGAACTTCGGTGCCTAATTATTAGCGGAACCTTGATTGGACAACTTTGTCAAAATCTAGAATGACCATGTCCATCAAACCTTGAATCTGAAAAGTCACTATCACCGGTCTTTGCCCTCTTTGACTCCCTTGACCTTTCCTTAAGCTTCTCCTATTCAATTTTTTGGGCATGTGACATCAAACGAAAAATGTCCATTTCCTTAATAAGCATGGCGGTATGACATTCTTTAACCACCATTTCTAAAAAACACCCAAAACAAACTTACTCATCCTTGCCCTAGAATCAACAACCATATTAGGGGCATATTTGGACAATTGTGTGAATTTCAAAGCATACTCCTTCACACTAATATTTCCTTGACGAAGGTTAACAAACTCAAGTACTTTTGCCTCCCTCATGTCAAGGGGAAAAAACCTATCAAGAAAATCAACCTTAAACTTCTCTCAACCAAGAGGACCCACATTAATCGCCCTCTCTTCCATCCATTGGTTGAACCAAACTTGAGCAACAACCTTAAGTTGATATGCGGCTAATTATACCTTTACCACTGGCATCACTCCAATGATCATCAAAACATTATACACCTCATCAAGGAACTTTTGATTATCTTCCTCAACCTTTGAACCATGAAACTCTAGGGGATTCATTCTAGTGAAGTCACTCACTCTAGTTGCCATCGTACCCACATTTGGGTTCACGGGAGCATTAGCCTCTCTATTGGCTTGAACCATCATAGCTTGAGCCAACATATGAAAAGTGGCTCATACTTCGCATTAGTCACTTGATCAACCAAAGGGTCAGTCGAAACTTGAGGAGCTTCTTGTTCCATATTCTCACATGCATTCCTTCTAACATAAGCTCTTATAGGGGCCATGTCCTAAAAGCATCGGATAAGGATTATGAGAGACATATAATGTTACGCTCTATTGCACGACTTCAGAATGATGAAAGAAGTGGAAATTTCTAAATATCTTATAGCCTCCTATTCATAAGTGTGGCACGCTTCACACTCATGAACAAGACTCTACCTGACGTGGCTTGTGAGATATCCTAAGACCTTTACAAACGTTGTGCTTTGAATATCAAGTTTGTCGTAATGCAAAGCATACCCTAGGTGTAACATGGTGTATAGAACCCCGAAAGGCCCTACACAAGTCACTTAGCATACATCATGCAAGATAATAGAAATAAAGAACTCAAAAGAAGCATTCTCATATCATAAAATAGTTTGATAAAACAGAAGTCTAGCATAGTCTGAACAATCCATCTAATACATCAAAAAAAGTGGTTGGGATGTAACCCATACACCACTTAGAAAGTCTGAAAATTGAAATAAAGAAAAGCTATAAAAGTGTCTTGGTCCTCGGAAAATGAGGACTCACTAATCTTTGAATCAACAAGGGAGATCAACTAGCCACATGTATGTGAGGTGGGAGCGTCAGACCCTCCATTAGTGAAACAATGTAGGCACACGTATGCATTAGTATATGAAATGTAGTAAGTATGATAGCAATGCATAATCGATATGAAATCATGCTAAAAGAACTTTATATGACATGCAATGACTAAGCGAAATCATAAGATAATAGGTTAAAGCACAAGTTATAATCATGGTCAATGCAAGCTTAACATATTAGAAACCGTTGTGAGATACTTTGATAGTAACCTAGCTACGTATTGTTGTATGTTTACCATTAACCAACATAGACCATGTGAGCTAAAATGTGAAATGTTGTGTCTATTCCACACCAAAAAGAGATTGCCTACTTACCAAGGTAAGGACAATAAACTTATAGCTTACGTTGATCCACCAACTAAGACATCCTACGGGGGCACGTAGTTACGAATAAGAGGATTGATACTAGAGACCCGAACTCTACTAATGGGAGAGCCTCCATCTCAATATCCTCTCAGTACTAAGTAAATCCCACGGAATAGTCATTAATCATATTCATTTCATCATCTATGGGCAGGCATAATTAAGCTACCAATCCAAGCTAAAGTCATTTAGAATAGCTCCTAAAATCTTGATTACACTTAGGTGAGAAAACCTTTCAACCTTATGAATACTAATGTGAGAAAGTTCATGGATACTTTAATCTAAAAATACCCTCAAGTCATATACATCAATCTCATAAAAATGTACATATCTTCATATATTTATATTTCACATTTCATAAGCTTCATCATGTGTTCATACTCAAAAATCATGGATCATGCATGGGTTCATATGAATTCAACTCAAAATCATTTGTTTACTTCAATTCATGCATTAGAAGATATAAAGTAACTAATTAAATCATAATTGAAAAGAACTCACGAAGATTGACTAAAATACTAACTTTGAATTGATTAAACTTTTAGAATTTGGATCGAGACCCAATGGAGTAAAGAACTCCATAAATGAATACTAACATACCTTGATGATCAAAGCCCAAAAGCTATGGTGAATTGGACACCTTGAAGTGTAACCCTAGCTTCTTATTCATTAGCTTGAGAGAGAAATTGTAACGACCCTAAAAATGAACTAGTGAAACTAGAGACTAATGACTTTGTGTTGAGTTTGTAATGAGGTTTCCTATTGTGTAATGTTGTCCCGAGCCTTGTTTGATGGAGGTTAGTAAGTCAACGTCAAGGTACGTGATAGACTCCGTAGTTGAAAGATCCTACTTAATGTTGGTTAAGGGTGGAAAGGGCATGTGCCAAGCCAAGGGGGCAAGGCCTTAGCCAAAGGCCAAGGCTGTCCAACCTTGGCCAAGCTACTGCCCAAGACCACAGACCACTTCACGGCCAGTGGTGATGACCACGGACCATAGAAGTGGCCGTGAAGGTCACTTGATGGCATGGCAAGTAAGGCAACTTGGCCAAGCTATTGCCCAAGTTCCACGGACCACTTCACAATCAGTGGTCTTGACCACGGACCGTAGAAGTGGCTGTGAAGATTACTTGGCTTGTGGAGGCTTGGCAAAGTTGACAGAGCTACTGCCTAGAGGACCACGGGAACCACCAAGGGCCGTGGTCCTCCTTCACGGACCGTAGAAGTACCCTTGGTACCTGACGGGGCTGCCCAAATTAAGGGTTTTTAAGTAATTTTGTTTTAATGTTTTATTAATTGGGGTTGATTTTAAATGGTTTATATCATAAATATATAATATTTTTCAGTCTTAAAACACTTCATTTATTCCTTTATTTCAAAAACCCAAATCAAAACCCTCTCTCCCAAAATATCTTCTCTCTTAAAACACCATTGAAGACCAAGAGGAGAAGAAGACTTAGGGCTTGAAGAGGAAGGCTTTTGGGTAGATTTTCGTGGGGTTATTCAAGTATAAGGTATGGTGATCCTTCATCTAGGGTTAGTTTTCACCCTAGAGTCAATTTCAAAGAAGTTTTCAAGGTTTTCAAGTTATACAAAACCCTAAGTTTTATTCAATCTCATGGGTTCTTGCATCAAACGTTTTCAAATGATAAACTATGACTATATTGATGTTTAATTGATGTTTTAAGATGAAAATACTCTATGAACCCATAATTTTATCTCAATTCCTAAATTGTGCCTTATGTGGTTTTGTTGATTATGAATGAATGTTGATGGACTTATGCATAGATTGATTTAGATTATTGACTTGTGTCATAATATATGCCTAATTATGGTGAATTGTTGGTGAATTGAGGATTTGTGATCATAGCCTTGAAAGGGCAAGTTTGACCTAAGTACTTGTTGTAGTAAACTTGTGTTAGAGATGTTGATCCACTTGAAATGTGGAGGTGTTTAATTATGATGTAATTACTTGATATTAGTGTAAATCCACATATATACTTGATTAATCTAAGATTTCTAAGGTGAATTGATTTAGTCTAGGGTTGTGCTATGAAAGAGATTAATTGAGGGTTTAAATGTGATCCTCCAAGAATGATGAATTTCTCAATGTAATGCCTTAGATTAGATCACCTAGACTTGAATTGGTTTAGGGTAATGCTTCTAAACATGAATTGACTTGATCATGATATTATGTGCATGTTGATGAATACTTGAAGTATAAAGTGACAATCATGCTGTGATTAATGTATCGATGAGTTGTTGGATCATGATATTCCCTTATCTATTTTGCTATTGCTATATGTTTGGGATGAGTTGGTCTATAGCCCTTGAAGGGCATATTGTGAAGGTGTGTGCATGTTGGTAAGATTGTGTGTGAACTCATGATTTACTTAGAAGTTGAAAGTCCTATGACTATTGAGTATATTGTGGTATTGTTGAAAAGGATATTCTTCCCTTACCCCTACACTTGATATTGTATGAATGGTCTAGGATGATTATAATGTTGTTGATTGTGTCATTGCAAGGACAATTACACACACACTCCATGCATAAACATGATCATGATGTATCAATGGTTTTAATTGAAAGTGTAGTTCTCATATGCACCTTTACACATTATTATGCATGAAATGTACATGACCATATTGATCCTATTGTGTTGATTGAAAGTGCATTCTCATGAGAACACATGATCTTGGTGTGATAGTTATTCTCACACACCAATGTTGATTCAAAGGTGAAAGGTAGTTCTCACTTAAATGAATCTATGAGCTATTTAGTGAGTTGTATTGAACGAAGGGAAAAGTATGCCTTCACACATGTAGATACAATTCCATACTAATTATGTATAATTGGGAAATAATGCTTAGTACCGAGTGGATATGGGCAATGAGGAAAAGGCCCCTCCGCTAATGCAATAGGTTGGGTCATCTATAGTAAACTCATGAGATGGAAGCTTCTCCGCTAATGCAATAGGCTGGGTTTCTAGTAGCAATCTCCCTATCCCATAACTATGTGCCAAACATAGGACTTAGCTAGTGGATCCACTTAGAAGCTAAATATGATTAGTTCTACCTTCGGCAAGTAAGAACGCCTTTTTTCTGTGTGGGTTATATGACACCGGATTCCATGTAGCTCACATGGTCTATGTCGGTTATGGCTAATATTCCCTAATAGTAATAAGATACTGAATATGATAGGAACTATACTATGACTTCTTAATGGGTTTACTTGGTAGAAGTGGGGGTATGAGACTTCACTTTTACATTGCACAAGTAGACTTATTAGGAGGTTATGGAATGGTTTCCTTATGGTATGATGAAATATGAATTTATGTATGTATAATGAATGGAAGGTGTTATAGATGACTTTCCTTATGTTAGTTTATGTTCATGTATTTTCCTCATTTATGACTATGGATTATGGTAAGCTTGGAAATGATGTTAATGAATATGTGGCTTCAAAGGGATACTTAGTAGGGTTGGTATTATGGAATGCCAACCATACATTGCACAAGTGTTCTTAGATGTTGCTAAGGTATTGATATTACTATGTTATGAGTGTATTATGACTATAGCTTGTCTTCTATGTTTGAAAATGCATATTGGCGTTCCAAACTTAATGTATGAAAGCCCTCTAAATGCATGAATGTGTCCTAAATGAATCCAATGAAGAATGTTGGCTTAAATGCTTAAATAAAAAGATGCATGCTACACTTGGATGGTATTATGAGTTACTTCCTTGTCGTGTCTATTCTATATGAATGTGCCTTGTCTATGGTGACTTCAAAGGAGTACTTAGTGTGAGTAGTAGTACGGGATGCTACTTGCACATTGCACAAGTATGACTTAGAGTTGTCTTAGATGTTGGTCTTAATGTGATGACGTGATTCATATAATGTTTATGTGCCTTATATGCTCTATTGTGTAAAGGTGGAAAGGATGAATGGTAAGTTCACTTTTGGTGACCTTAAGGTGGTGCCTTAGTGTGGGTGGTGGTATGGGACGCTACTCATGCATTGCACAAGGTATAGCTTGAGGGTTACTTGAGGTGGAGGTTCAAGGTAAAGGTAAAGGTATACATGTTATTTTGTTTAAATGTGAAGTATGTGACTTTGTATGTTGGTTGTGACTTATATTATGCCTACTGTAGTAATGTTCATGAAGTTTTACAAAAATGGCATAAAAGCATGACTTTCAACAAAATATCCCTTTTTAGCATGTTTTTGCATGGTCATCATACTTGGTACATTTTGTGTGCTAACCCATATTTTCCTATTTTTACTACAAGTGTAGGTTCCGGCAAATGATTGATCCTAGCTAGCTTTGAAGTGCTTGGACAAAGTTTTCCTCCAAGACTTGGTATGTCCTCATGTATTCGAGGACAAAGACTTTTATTGTTCTAGTTCCTTCATGTTTGAGACTTTTATAATAGACATTTAGTACTTTCAATTGTAATGGGCCGTGACCCTATCTTGTTAAAGTTTGTCTTAAGATGGTCATGTGAGACTTAGTATTCCGCTGCTTTATAAAAGAGTTTTTGATAGTTTGGTTTTAAATAATTTTTTTTTTAATTCCGCACTATTTCTACATATCTAATGTTATGAATGCTAGGAGGCTTGTATTAGACCCCTTCGGGGTCGAGTACGCCGTGTTACGACTAGGGGGTGCTCTCGGGTCGTGACAAAAATTTAAGGGAAGAACTTGGAAATAATTGGGGATTTGGGAGAATGATCTTAGGATGGGCAGTTTTAGGACTTAAAATACTTATATATGGCTTAGAATAGGGGTCAGGGGTCAAAACGACATAGATTAGGTATTAGGCACTTAGGGAAAACACCCAAAAACCCTTGAAAAATTAACTGTCGAACTGGTCTACGGGTGTGACCCTATAGTCCATACTGGTCAACCATAGACCAAGTATTGGAGCCTAGTTTAAAGCAAACTTTTGACGAGACTGGTCTACGATCCGTAGAACCTTCTACTGTCTGTAGACCCCAACTATAGAACTCAACTTTGACCTTAATATTTCACCAAGTCTGGGACCTTTTTACGAGCCCTATCTACGACCCATAATGCGTTTGATAGACCTTCCTGGTTGACCGTAGAATGGTTTCCCCAATAATTCAACCCACTTTCTATGGATGCCTTCTACAGTCCATAGAAGCTTCTATGACCCATAGACTGGACCTGTAGAACCCAAACAGTAGCCACAAAAATGCTATCTTTTCCTTTTTCAAAAATCCGAGGTGTTACAAAATGAGGACTAAAATATGATGTTAACAAGTGGTACTGAAATCATATGAGAAGGGGTTAGTCCTAAAATGTTAATTAAGCCAAGCATGATTGAATAATTCCTTCAAATTGGTAATATGACCTGGATACGTTAAAGTGGAAGAAAGCAATTGTGATAACTACAGATTTACTTAGAGTTACACTTTGATTTGTCTCATGTATGTAATATGAGTTGTATATCATATTGATTGACCTTCATACATAGTCTAAGTTTTGTTATTATTGATCTAATGATGCTTGTTGAATAAGCATGTGAACTGTTAAACTACCTATTATGACTAATGGTTATAATTATGCACTTCTGATTTATTTTGTGCTTATTGTGTTGTCCTGATAGATAACTGGAACAGTGAGCATACTGAGATATGTTGTTATGGTAAGAATACATCCATTATTTTGACGATGAGTGGCTTGAGTCTGATGTAAGCTTATGGACAAACAATTGTGTGTGTATGTTCGATCTGTTATTACACTAGTGTGATATTTTTTTTTGTGATGGATATATATACTATCATCATGATGAGAGACTCATGTTGGATGTGAGCTTATGAACAAGTAATTGTGTGTGGAATCGGGTACCACATAGATATGGTGCATGGACACCTAAGAATCCCTACAGGTCATGACTAGATAGACAAGTTGACCATATAGCATGTGTGTACAGATAAGTGATTGTGTGAGTGGCAAATGAGACGGATGAGATACATAGATTGTACCACTTTGAGGTCAGTGGGGATATGATTTTCTTGATGGTGTTACTCTTGGTTGATTGCAGATCTTGTAACGATTTTGATATATGATTATATGTGGAATTCCACCATTGATATGTTCTTCAGCATTGGTTGCGTGTAATGGCTCCTGGATAACTGTTATGACTTATTGAAGAATGAAGTTCAATAAATCTCTAAGAAGAAGTGAAGAATTTAGCAATGATGTCAGAGGAACTCATCAAAGAACTTATTCCTCTAGTAGAAATGGAGACTGCAATGAAGAAGCAGTTTTGTGAAGACTTTGGGATTATTACACCATCCAATTTTATAAGGAACTGGAGTTCAAGATATGAAAATATTATTCTTAATTAAGCACATGGATTAACTTGGAATTAGGAGAAAGATCCCAACGCGTGAAGAAGATTTAAAGCAAGTTAAATTAGAACTGAATTCATAAAAAAACTTGAACCAATTCGCGTGTTTGGATTGGAGAACTACAGGACGTCTATTTACTCCTATATAAGCAACACGACATAAATATTTGGAGTTTGACCACACAAAAAGAGAGGCGTCAAAGTGAGAGAGTCATTACAAAGAGTATCGAGTAAGAAGCTATTTCTACAATGAAAAAAAATATTCCTATCAAGTTTTATCTATATTGTTCTTGAATTGTAGTAAGTTTCTTAGAGTAGTTCCAAAACAAGATCTTCATTACTTCTTAGATCATTGTAATATGCATTGTATTTGTAAGGAACTTCATTGAAGGGGAAGAGTCATCAGTTAAGAGGGCACATGTTGGGAGTACTATTCCTTAGGTGTTACAAGAGGTGATTGTAAATCTTAAAATTGCTCGAGTTTAGTGGAGATAGTTTGAAAAAAAAATCCTACAGAGGCGGATCCTAAGTGAGTTCCTTGCATGCAAATATTTGTATCCATAATAGTAACACCACCACAATATTCTTTCTTCTTTTTTATTTTTTCATCACATTGTAAACGATAACATGAAATATGAGCCATCTATGCATAGAGCTAAGAACACCTACACAATCTTAATTCTTACATGACTACAAGAGAAGTATTAATAAAATTGAGATTATTCAACTGTACACCCCCATATCTAACCCCATACAAAAATGTGCTAGTAATTTTTGCAAGCTGCATGATCGAGTCAATGAGGTTTCCACCCATTCAAGAGCGCACGAAATTGATACAGATTAAACTATAGTTGACTGTGATTGACATATATTAGTCACCGTACACCCTCCCCATCAGACTATTACGTAAATAACTAGCCTTTCCTCAACACATAATCATATCAATCGATCTTTTGATTAAGTAGGATCTGTCTGTAATAGTTGTAGTTGTCCTGCAGTTGCGAAATAACTGACCTTTGCTTTAACCGAATGAGTCCATCTTTCTATATACTACATACAGATAGTAGTTGGACACTAGGTACCTCATCCAAGGAAGCTTGCTAATAACTTCCCTTACATGATGAGTAGTATTTTCAGATTCACCTGGATTAGATTTGAATAATTAAGTTACTTGAAATCATTTACAATTTATTATCTATGCTTAACTTACATAATTAATTACCTTTTGCGTTTGCTCTTCAAAGCTGTAGAAGAGGAAGGATTACTGTGCCAGTTCCTTTTCCTTTGGTTGATGAACCAATTATTTATCTGCTTTAGTTGAAGACCTGTCTCTTGTACCAGTTTTGCCTTATCTTCCTCCTGCAAGAGTAAAAAGGATGCTATTTAGTACGTCTACAGGTCAATTAACTCAGCGTGGAAGACTGGATTGGCAACTAAAAGCTTACAGTGGGGTATGGCCACTTTGAATGTGATTGCCACCAAGCTTTCAAGACAGAGGTAGTATCGCCAGGGAGTTTTCCTGCCCTTCTCTTTCGAAGAATTTCCTCTCTAATAGCCACTAGTTTTTCCTTGTAACCCTATTTATGATTTAAAGGAGTTGGATGAGTTATGTTGAACACAGTTACATAGAATAATATAGCTCCTTTACCTGTTTCAACTCGTGCTTTAACTCCTGCCTCACACGCTCCATCAATGATCTCTCACTCTCTGTTGGGATCAAAGGACCAAACCCCATGCTATCATGACCGTCTAAACTTCCCTCAAACAAATTGGTATCACTATCCACCTGTTCATCTTCATCATCAGACATTGTAGCACCTGTACCTTCTCCTGGAGAAACTCCTGCATAAGCAACACACACATGTAGAAACAATATATATTTAGTAAACGGCAAAAATGTTATATACAGTTTTTACAGTGTATTAAGGTAACCTAACCAGGTCAGCCCGGAAAAGATACAAAGAAGAGATAACAGTTATAAACTTAACAGGAAGTAATTTCAACTTCCCCAAAAGAAAAAGAAAACAAGAAGAAACGCATGAAAAGTTGATTTTTTTTAGATATCATGCACAAGTTGTTTGATTTAGAACTGTTTATGATCTTTGAGAAAAGAATTAAGTGTATTCTACCATACTGAACAGGGGATACACACATTGAGAAAATCATATCTTTTTCCATTCATTAGTTTTTATCAGCAGCCTCAAACCACAAGGAAGTATCAAACCAAATAGGTGGAAAAAAAATAATGTCCTTCAAAGAGAAACAAGTCCAATTGACTATAGAGAAAATGCACTTTTTACTTTTCTTCCTTAACTGTATGACATTCATGAGAAGGTTAACAAAATGCATTTCCATAAATAGTCATAATTGTAGCTTAAAACATCACTGAGAGAAGACTCAAAGAGCTCAATAGTTTACCTCAATGTGATGATCATTTGTTACCGTGTTTTCATGCTTGCAATTCCCAAGACCAACCACAGACCTTAGAACTGTCTAGTTTGATACTTCTAGAAGATTCACCACATATACGTTTAAGAACATACCCGATATAAGCGAAAAATAGTTTCTACTACTGAAATTAAATGTTAAAATTTGAACAAATGACATGAAACTCTATCGTACAGTTGTTCTGTTCTAAAAGGGCATGCTCAAAAAAGATAACAGACCTATTTAAGTGAATTATGAATATTATGCACATCATTATACAAATCTCTCCATCTCTCCCTTGGACTAATATATGCGCGACATTTATGCAGGTTAAAATGACCTAACTTAATTCAAGAGAGTAAATAGCAACATAGAGATTATAACAGAGAGATAAGAGAATGAAGTCTGATCTGAGATTGTATGAAAGTTTCATTGTAATAGTATTGAATCCAATAAGAAGAATAAGAATAAAATTATATTCAGGTTGGATTGCAAAGGAACCGAATCCATTAGATGCAATTGTTATTTCTTGAATTAGATTGGGAATAAATGCAATATCACTTTCACAGTCCAAACATATTTTCAGAAAATATTAAATCAACAGAAGAAAATCACAAAAGTCACTGTAAATTGTAATCATAAAAATGTCTCAAAATGAATAATGGATTACCAGTTAACCTTTGCAACGACTGCTCAATTTCCCAGCAAGCCATAACTGCTTCCATTGCATGAACACGAACATGTTGTTGTAGTTGTTCTTTAAAAGAACAAAGCAACAGGACATAATGTGTCTACAAAACAAATTGAGAGTAAAAATAAGCTCTAGCACCAAGCAATTTTGAGATCAGTTTGTCAATAAGAGATATCTCCCTAAGAGCAAGATGAAGCTAGTATAAACATCAAGGCAATATTCGCTTTAGAGTTATTATTTTGTTTCTTTTTATTCCACACCATTTGAAAAAACACATGAGTTCTAGGTACTTAGGCTACACTTTTTACTCAATAAAAAACTGTGTCACTTGGCCAAAAAATACTACTGTAGAACTGAAATACAGCAATAAATGGTGTGAGTTCATTAATTAAGTAGACTATAATTAGATGGCAACTTTTTAAGGTTAAACTTAACCTCTGATCTTGGTTTTATCAACCTTCTAATAAGTTGAAACTACTTTATGACAAGTCTCTCAATGAGATATAAGTACAAATAGAAAATATTACTTCTTCCATTATAATCAGGACATAAGGTCTAAAGGTAGAAGTTTGCAATAATTAGTGGCCCCATTCACCTAATCTGACATAAGTTCTTCTCTTGCATATACATATACTTAGTCAAATTGTTAAGATACTACTTGAGATTCCTGGAGTTGTCACTTGAGCAATGAAAAGAGCTTGAAATTCCTGCTCTGGGATGACATGATATATCTATCTGCCTAAGATGTTGATGCCTCACTAAATTTTCTGTTTTGTGGCTAGTAATTTCCAAAAAGAAATTTTTGATCTCTTCTAACAAGATAAGTAGGAGCAGTGGCGGATCTATGAAGGGCTGTGGGGGTGTCACGCCACCCCCGAACTTCGACGGAAACTCTATATATACATAGGTATATATATATAATATTTATATAAATATAAAGCGTGCCACCCACAGAACAAAATTGGCCCACCCACGGACACTAAATCCTGGATCCGCCACTGAGTAGGAGCCACACAAATTGATGAGCTGACAAGTCTTGACATTTAATTCAGTGGTCCTATTATTTAAAGGTTCCTATGAGCAAAGACTTGTGCTATATATTTCATCTTCAGCCAAACTGGTGATTAAATATATGCAAGGAAGACAAAGATAATACGAATAATTCTTAAATTCGGAACTCTCTCCATATGGTATCAAATTCTTAAAATCAACTCACAGACACAACAACATGATTTCTTGACTGAAACTTTGGACGTACATCTATTTTTAATTGTTTTGGGTTTTCCAGAACTACCACTAAAGATGGGTGAAAACATTAAATTTAGACAGAGGATTTGACAAACAAGTCTCAGACTATCTTATCCTAATTCACTCAATCCATGAAGAAAGCAGAATCAAATCCTGAAAGAGCAATAAATCACTATGCCACAAACTTTTTGGATTCCGTAAAATTTCAAACCTAATTCTCATATAAAATCTATTGAAGGCAATGCCATATGTACTAAAATAAAAGGGAAAGAAAGAAGAAGAAAAAGCCTTACCAAAAACTGATCAAGTTCCTTATCATCAGCAAGATTCCCATGTCCAAGGCCGGAATATTTCCCTACTACTTGCTGCGACTGTGCCAGCTGTGCATCAATCCTTGGCAACTGATCTACAGGCGTTGCTATTCGTAAGCACGCCACATGGGCTAACAACAACTGCTCAAACAATGGATGTGCCAGAATTTCAGCTTTATACCCAGCATTTTGCCAATTCACAACTTCACTCTCACCAAACTCGTCCTTATTCAAATCGGAATCATTGGATGCCTGAACATCGCTTATATTCCTCTGTAAAATCGACCTTGATAACCACTGGTTTGAGTTGGACTGCAAATTCTCCCCACCGCCGGCAACAGTATACTGACTTTGTGGTAAAAGTATTTCCCTGTTGAGCCACGTTGGCGGCTCCTGGTGCTCTTGCGGTTTGACGTCGGACAATGACTGTTCCGGTAAACTAGTTCTCAAAATTGGTGAATTTTCATCCGGCATATCCATTTCTTGTGACAATGAACAATTTTATAAAACACACAATTTCACAACGTATTTCATTACTTATCAGCAAGTGTCTGAAACTCATACATATAAATTATCAGAAACTCATCAATCAATTAAACCCAGGAATAATATAGTAGAGATGATAAGAACTCGAAGTGTTGGGATTTCAGAAAGTGCAACGAGAGAGAATTAATAACAACAGAGGGCACGCACAGGAAGTATATGAAGTTTTTGTAGATAGAGCTTAGAGCTAAGGGGAGATAGAAAGCTAAGAGAGAGATAAAAGAGGAAGCCTTCGGTACTAGTGTCAATATATTCCGGTGAAGGGAAAACTATAAATCAGTGGTCCCTAAATGTTGGACTTGGGATTGAGGGTAAAACAAAGTGGTTGGTTTAGTCGTTGGATGTAAACAAGAGATTGCACGCCTCTTGCTTTCTCTACCTCTCTATATTAACACATATTTGTATTATTTTTCATATTTGTCCTTTCCTTTAATACATACTGATATTTTCTAAACAATAAATTGTACTCTCTCCGTTCCATTTCATATGAGGTAATTTGACTTGACACAGAATTTTAAAAAAAAAAGAGACTTTTAACACTTGTGGTAAAAAATGAATAATAAAAATTTGTGTGACTGTAAATTATTTCATTAAGGGTAAAATAGATATTTTATAGTTAAATTGTTACTTAATATAGAAATGTGTCATTCTTTTTGGGACTTACTAAAAAGAAAAGTAAATCACATAAATTAGGACTAAGGGAGTATTATTTACAAAGTTATAGCAATGATTTCACAAAAGATAATAGTGAAAGCTAAAGGAGAAACAGACATAAAGACACCACTGAAGTTGTCTTAAATTTTCAAAAAGACATCTTAATTTTGCAATCGTTCTATTACCCCACTAAACAATTTTGAACAGATATTATATCATTTTTCGTCCACCTGACATAGAGAGTGGTGTGCACTCTCTCATATAGAGTGAGCAACCTAAAATAACTAATATAATTTTATTTTACAAGTATTTTATTATAAAATATATTTTCTTATTTTTCTTATTATTTTAACTTTTTTTCCTTTTTATTTTTTTCTCTTTCTTTCTTCTTCAAAAATTCATTGTCATCTCCATTCAAGCTTCTCACTTTCAATGTCACCATTTTTACTACAACTTCACCTTCCTTTTTTTTTTTTCTACTATTAGTTTTACTCTCTTTAATTTTAAAACTTAACTAAATATTTTCTTACATTTCGAACAATTTGATAAACCCATTAAATTTCAAGATAATTCAAAAGTATCATATAGTTTTTTTATCCGATTTCAATTAAGTTCTTTCAATTTTTGGGAAATTCATTGATTATTTAAAAATTATCATTTCGAATCTTGAAGTTATATGAAAAGGAGTAGTTGATGCTATCTTCAAAATTTTAAATTTTCTTAGAAAAAATAATTAATTTTGTTATCAATAATTCAATAAAGTCTAAAATAAATAGTATGAATTCTTTAAAGAATTTGACCGGAGAAGAAGAAGAAAAAGAAAAGAAAAAAAATGAGAGTGGGGTTCAGCTTGACGCGGTGGGTGGGGTGAGGGTTGGAGGTGAAGAAAAAGATAGAAAATGGAGGGATGGATCACTTGAAAGTGAGAGGTGGAAGATGAAGTGAAATTTAAGATGAAATCAAAATTAAAATAAGTCAAAAGTAAAAGAGAGAGAGAAAGAAAACAAAAGATAAAGAAAAAACTTAAAATGAATTTATTTTTAATTAAATTAACACGTATCATGTAATGATTGATGTGTGAACACACTTGCTTCTTAAAATTTGGGGTTGATAAAAAAATGATATAATAATATATGTTCAAAATTATTTAGTGGGGTAATATGACGATTGCAATGTTAAGGTGTCTTTTAGAAAATTCAGGACAACTTCAGTGGTAACTTTATGTCTTTTCTCAAACTAAAAAGTATGATTTAAATTATGTCTTTAAATTATTTTTTTCTTATTAAGTGTGTATTCCCTCACAAATTCAGTTAATATAAAATAGAGTGAGTATTTATGATTTCACAAAGAATAATAGTTTTTGTATTGTTTGAATTTTGTTCTTCAATATTTTTCTTAATAAATGTCATTGCCTCAAAAATTCAAGTTAATATGAAATAGAGAAAGTATTTTTCCATGCTTATTTATTTATTTCATTTTCTTTTTAACCTTTTCGGCTCGCTAAATGAGCATGCATTCTTTCCCATTAAACCAATTCAAATCAATTAAAAAGTATTAAATATTATTTGGATTTGGATCAATTTGGTTTTACATTTTAAAAACTTTTTAATATTTAATTTAATTTTAATTTTGACTTTTTCTAAAAATGAATTCAAAAAATAATTGATACAAATAGACAAATTATATACATTTTTTATGAATAATTTATAAATATTTTCATCAAAATTTTATTTATAAAAATATTAAAAAGCCCAAACCAAAAGTCTAGCAGAATGCCAAATCGAAACCAAGTCCAAGATCAACAAAAATGAACAAAAACAACACATTTTTTTAAAAAAAATTCTTATTGTTGGATAAAAATCAAGGGAAAAATTAGCAAACAAGTCACAATTTTTAACATAATTATTAAAAATATATACACTTTAAAATAATTATTAAAAATGTCAATATGTCAATATTTTAGAAAATAAATTGAATTCTAATATAATTAATCTTCTTTCCTTTTATTTCTCAAATTAGGCCATTATTTATTTTACTATCCCGTAAAAAAAAAAAATTATCACCCACTTACCCATTTTTCTAGGTTTCATTTCTTTGTTCAAGAAAATCAACTCTTCGAATTTCCTACA
This sequence comes from Solanum chiquidenum, assembly GCA_029582725.1. Taxonomy (NCBI): domain Eukaryota; kingdom Viridiplantae; phylum Streptophyta; class Magnoliopsida; order Solanales; family Solanaceae; genus Solanum; species Solanum chiquidenum. Next base: position 38,843 of record JAJOOS010008566.1, read on the forward strand.
CTTTGTTTAAGAAATTTCAAAATTAATTCAAAAGTTTCTTCACTCATTGATGAAGTAAATTCGAAGTCAACAAGTATTTTGTGAAGTTTCTTGTGATTTTGTTTTCATATTCACCAAGCATTTTGTATTCTGGATTTTCCATCTTTTAATCATTATTGTTTGATTTTTTTGTGAGTTTGTTTTCATATTCACCAAGTATTTAGTGAGATTTTCTTCTTTTATGTATTTCAGATTTTTCCTCTTTTAAGCAATATTGTTCAATTTTTTTGTAATTGTTTTCATATTTGAGATTTAGTAGGTTGTAGAAATCTACATTGACATTCATACATCATATGCTGTTTAATTTTTTACACATTCATATTTAATAATTTCGAATTTTTCTTATAGGGTTACTTATGCACAAGAATACGGATTCTCAGATTTAGATTTTTCTTATAGGGTTACTTATGCACAAGTGAATACGGATTCTCAGATTTGGATTTGGTGAACAAAAAATAAGAAAAGAAGGAAGAAGAAGAAGAAGGAGGAGGAGGGGGAGGAGAAGGAGGAGGAGGAGAAGGAGATGAAGAAGGAGGTGAAGAAGGAGAAGGAGGTTGATAAGAAGAAGAAGGTTGCGAAGAAGAAGGAGGTTGAGAAGAAGAAGGAGGTTGCGAAGAAGTTGTTCGATTTTTTTGTTATTGTTTTCATATTTGAGATTTAGTAGGTTGTAGAAATCTACATTGACATTCATACATCATATGTTGTTTAATTTTTTACACATTCATATTTAATAATTTCGAATTTTTCTTATAGAGTTACTTATGCACAAGAATACGGATTCTCAAATTTAGATTTTTCTTATAGGGTTACTTACGCACAAGTGAATACGGATTCTCAGATTTGGATTTGGTGAACAAAAAATAAGGAAAGAAGAAGAAGAATAAGAAGAAGAAGAAGAAGAAGAAGAAGAAGGAGAAGGAGAAGGAGAAGGAGAAGGAGGTTGAGAAGAAGAAGGAGGTTGCGAAGAAGAATGAGGAGGAGGTTGCGAAGAAGCAGGAGGTTGCGAAGAAGAATGAGGAGGAGGTTGTGAAGAAGCAGGAGGAGGAGGTTGCGAAGAAAGAAGAATGAGGAAAAGAAGAAGAAG
>JAJOOS010008567.1:0-29611 GCA_029582725.1 Solanum chiquidenum
ATCCAATCGAAAAGTCAAATATGAGAGCCAACAACAAGAACACCATCTATTATGTTATAACTTATAAAATAAAAAAATAATATACAAAAATTAGTTCTAAAAAATAATATGTAGTTGTTCTTTTCACATGTTAATATGACATCTAAAAAGTTTAACGTGGAATACACATGCAAAACACATCTGGTTAGATGACAAGAAAAATACACAAAAAATATCGTCTATAAGGTATTATTACTAAGATACGATTAATTACATGATTGAACCTCATCAAATTGAAATAAATATATTCATTATTGCATTTACCTAATAAAATTATTCATTGACCATCTTCATAGGTTCGTGTGAATAAGAGATAAGAGATATATATGACGATCCACATTAAACATTCACAAAAAAATCTGCAATATTCTTTTGTGCAAAGCTTATTATTTAAAATCATCGCTTAAATAAGAAATACTATTTACTATAACATATATTTTTCAAATTAGTAATCACGTGCAACGCATGTACCATAACATGATATTTATAACTAATTGTAATTTGATGAATTAATTGACAATTATATTATTAGTAATTTTTATTAAAATATCGTGTTATAATTTTTGAATAATGTATTATCGAATTTATTTTTATAAAATAATATTTTTATATTAAACTTAACGATATTTTAAATAATTTTTAGAAACTATAATAAAACAGTAGCTTTAGGATTCCACTGCAACTAGCTAGCTATTTACCCATCATTTTTCATGTCCACCTTATTATCCTTCATCTTATTGTTAAAGTCATAAATATTACATCATTTTAAATAGTAATATGTCTACGTGGGAATATATATACCTTTAAAATATACTATTAAATAGTGTAGAGGGTAAAAGGTCCTTCATAAAGTTTAGTATCGTAACAGCAATTTCGGCCAAAGTTGAAGTATTTTTTAGACCCTTTTCCCATTAATATAGGCTCATGCATACTTTTTTTTTTAATGTTTTTTCATAGAGTGTTTGGTATTCGTATTGAAACCAAATATATCTGAATTTGTATCATGTAGGGTTAAATCGGAAAAAATATTTTCTACTAAGAATTTTTTCATACTCTGAACTCGAACCCAAAATTTTTTTATTAATAAAGAAACAACTTCATTCACTGCACCATATCTGATAAATAAAGGAACAATCTCATTTACTGCACTGTATCTTTTGATGAAAACATACATATTTATATATTGAAGCTCCCTTTTATTTTAGTTTTGATTGATTGATCTATAGAACTATTGAAATACAGTTAACTTGATTAATAAAATTATGTCATTTTACGATATCGAATAAACACAAGAAAGTCATCTTTTTTTTTTTCTTCTTCTTTTCTAAGTCTTTCTTGGACCATCCATAGTTAGATCTTATTGCCATTATTCTTATTCTAATTCTTATATTTATTCTTCTTTTTTTTTCTATTTAAGGGTGTGAACTCTCAATATCTAATTTCAATGAAGCTAGATACTCCTAATATTATATATATTTTTTGAAATCTCATAATCTTCGATCGCTATAACTTCATTCTTTATTCTTCGAGTATAATAGGATGTAAATCACACAGAAAATATAAATCGCATTAGACAAATTCTATGTGACCGACTCGAAGTATAAGCATTGAGATTTGAAGGGATTGATCTTGGTTCATCCGTATGAATAACCATCATTGATCCAAACCAGCTGAATCATCCTAAAATACATATGATGGAGTATTATTATTTTAAAAGGAAAAAAAATCCTCAAAAGTATTTTTGAAAACTTGACCAAAAATTATTGTTTTAAAATTGATAAAAAAAAAACATATTTAACATTAATTAGCCAAACATAAAATATTATTATGAAAACAAAGAATCTTCAATATATTGAAATGCACGTGTGGCCACAGTTGATGAAGTTGAGTGACATTTACTTTAATAAAATCACCAAAAGTTGACTAATATTGGTTGCTTAGGTTTCCATTAATATGAAAGGAGCACCAATGATCACATCTTCCACTTTCTTTTTACTCTGTCATTTTTATATTATTTGACTCATGTTGATTTAATAGTATAATTTAATTAAAAGTGCATGCTACTTAACTAATTTTATTAATAATGTTTTAGAATTTTAAATTTAACTATTACTATTTTATATAGTTATTAAATACAAAAGGTAAATAAAAAAAGTATAATCATATATTGAAATAACCCAAAGATTTTTAATATAGAGATCAAATAAGGTAAAATCAGGAAATAGTTCCTTGGTTCCATTTATATACCATGATCAAATAAATACTTAATTTTCATGATTAAAAATATTTTTCATTATTCAAATAATAATAGTACTACACTAAATAGAATTGGGAGGGAGTACTTATTCAAATAATAATAGATTTGCATGGAATTATAGGGTGAGTTAAATAGTACTAAATATTTAAAAGATAAAGCAAAGCTCAACACTCAACACATATATATGGTACCATCAATGGATATAATGTAGTGGATGCATGGCTTGTTTTTTCATAATTAGAGGTTTCAGATTTAAATTTCGATTATAAAAAGTCTTTGATAGGAAGAGTCCCCCCCTCCTTTTGAATGAGGCCCTACACAACGTGAATTTAAACTAATCAAACTTCAATACGAATATCAAACACTAGATGGAAAACCAATAAAACACAACAACACATATATATGGTGGCATTAATTAATATTAGATCACATAATCTTGTGTTGGGTCATCAAAAAACTTAGAGGTGGCAAACAATAATATTTCTCTCCACTTTCATCTGCTGACCTATACCACTCTTAATTTTGTTAAAGTCAAAAAATTTATTTTAAATTTTGTAAAAATAAACAAATATATCCAAAATTAAAGAGATTTGAAACCTATTTTATATACATAAAAATAAATTTATGTATACATAATATAACTTTTTTGATAAATAGAATAAATAAATAATCGGCTCCTTAGCTCTGCCCCCGAGTAGTTTAATAACATCTTAAATTTAGACATTATAAATTTTGAGTTGAAAAGATCAATTTAATACGTATATTATTTATATATATTTACTTTTTTAGGATATACATTGAATTTTACTTTATAATATTGAATTCTATCGAATCGGTGAGCCCATAATTGTAATTTGTATATGCCACTTTCTAAAGCCATTACTGGGCACACATGTCCAATCCTTTACCCACCAAAATGCATCACCACTATTGCCTTGGTGGACCAATTGGACATGGACCATGTGGCTATGATATTTCTCCATGACTCGACGGGAGAATTCAGAATGTTAGCTATCTGTATCACAGAAACTAATAATTTTAATTTTATATTAAAAAATATTAAATATAGATGTATATTATTAATTTGAAATTATTGACAATCTGAAAAATCATAAATTTTAAATTTTGATTTCGCTTTCACTTACCTACAATACTTATTCTTTGAATATATTGCACCATGTAATTTTTTCACATAAAGTCTAAAGTACACAAATGGTATTGGACAATTTCAAACATGACTTTATTCTGAAAGCTAAGTTTATTATATAAAAGATTGTAAAAAGAATAAAAAGTTTAGATAGGTAAGAAAGTGAAGTTTTGAATGATTCCATTTCCTTGTGGTTTGTATTGTATTTGTAAAAAAGTGAAAATGCTATATACATGTATGATACTATTTTCTTTTACTAAAGTTCCTTTTCAAGAGGAATGTTATACTTTTTTTAGTGAAAAGTATTTTTAAAAGTATTACATATATAAATGTTAAAATATTTTTTATGATTATGTACATCTTTTAAAATTTTCACAATTACATAAATATTATAGTACATTTAAAATTACAAACTAAGTATACTCGAATCTCTATATAATGGCGCTATTTGTACAAATATTTTTGACTGTTAATCTGTTATAGCAATATGTTGTTATAACTTATAGAAACCCTAGCTCCATCCCGATTTAAATATCTTATTTTTCTTTTTAGTCAGTCTTAAAAGGAGTATGTCTTTTTATATTGTAGCAAACTTTTCAGTTCCAACATTCTACATGACAAACTTAAGAGCACAAGATATATTCAAATGATTGCATATATATTTAATTTAAGATAATAAAATTTAAAAGTTTTCCTTTATATCTTATACTTCGTACCCAATCAAACTAAGACACTTAAATTAGAATAAAGAAAGTGATACAATATGATATGAATGTCGATTTTTTTAAAAAAATTGATCGTTAATAAAATATTATTATAGATTATAGTTATTATATTCCTATTCCTCCAATTAATCTATGGAATCCTTTTCTCCTCAAGATTTTATATGACTTGTGTACTATATTCTATTTTTTTAAAAGCCAAGTGATTGATGCCTCCACATGAGTTCATACTATTCTTAAAAATCAAACATGTCTGGGACTATGATATCTAAAATTTATTCCTTGAATCACTCATCATGTTGATGAGTAATTAAACATATATATATATATATATATATATATATATATATATATAAATTAATCAACTTAAATAAATTAATTATAAGTGGTCCTATAGGGATAAATTCCCCTTCCACTTACCAATTTTCCCATTTGATCTTATATTATCTTCAAATATATGTTTGTGGTCTCATCCACCTGTTTCGCTTTATGATCCCATCATACTTTGATATTATAAAGATTTTTTTTTACACAATTAGTATATATATTTCATCCAATATTTATTTTGTTGTCTATTTTTACCAAATTAAGGTTATGTACAAGTAATATATATTTTTGCCTTGCATGTCACTTTAACATAGCACACAATACAAGAGCTAGTGTGACTTAGTAATCAACGAAATGAGTAAGAAATCATGAGTTCTCACGTTTGAATTTTAGCAAAGATTGATTTATTCTAATAAGATGGTTAATTCATATATTCTCAAAAAAGAAATACTTGTTATAGAGGGGTAATATTATAAATTAAAGAGTGTATCGTTTTAAAGATAGTTATTATTGTTATAGATGAAAAGTCGTAATATAAAAGATAACATTTAACATAAAAAGTCTATTTCGTGAAAAACTTGATATTTACATACATGTAAGGTTATTTGGTTTGAAGATTTTTCATTTTTTTTTTATAAATTAAAAAGACGATCCCAATGTTTGGGACGGTTATACACTTAAATAAATTCCACGATTTTATTTTAAAAAATGATATAAATTAGTTCGCTACGATTATGTTCGATCAATTTTTCATATTATTTTCAAATCCCTAAATAGTGTTATATAAAAGTATTGTTATATTGAGTTCTGACCATATAAACTCACTTGTGCATAGTAGAATAATATAAGATCTCATTGAATAGGTGTTGTACATATAGGGCAATTTTTTCAACTTTTATCTTTGTTCATGACAAGGGCATTTAACAGAATATTAATTGCCTAGTATCAACTATTGTATTCAATTATTTTTTAATAACCACATTATCGGTTGGTTAGTACTCACTTTTTTTTTGTTGATTTATTTAGTGGGTGACTATGGACCATGTGCAAATGTGCCACTTGTATACCTTTTTCTTTTGGTTGGGGGTGGGGGGGAGGGGATTCTATGAGATATGATAGATTTTTAGCATTTATTTAGTTTGTGGAGCTCAATGGTTTCTTTGGCTATTTAAAGGTATGATAATTTTCTTGAGAAACCATTGTGAGTTTTTAGTAGTTCAAGTGTTTTGAGTTTTTTTTTCAATCAAACAATACTATGGCAACTTTGGTACCTGAGGTTGAGAATTGGGCATGTATCAATGGTTGCAATAATGATTTGACCAATTTTGATAACTCCCAAATAGATTGTTCCCTTCTCATGTCATTGCTTGATGACTCGCAAGGCGTAGACGATATTGATCATGATAATGAGAAATTATCGAGTGTGATTAGATCTCTCGAGGCTGAAATTGATGATCAACACCTAATCAACGTCGATCATGATTCATTTCAGAATTATCATCAAAGGAGTACTACCAACGGTGAAGATTGGCAGTCATGGGAATCTGGTCAAAGTCAAGATTTTTTCGAATCAGACTGTCTTGATTTGAATTGGATGGATATAGAGATGGAGATTGCTCCTTCTACTACCATTAGTGATGACATGATGAACTTTTGGTACATGGACAATAGCTATGGACAAGATCATGATGTGTATGAATATGGCTATGGTACTTTTCCCTTAGAGGAAAATGATCACAATTCATCAGCTTTAACAACACAAGGCTAAGTCGGAGCTCCAATATGGACTCTCGAAAAACACAAGGTTAACGTTTGTGCCAAAAATTGTAACTTCTATTGTAATTGATTAGCTAGAGGTTAATTGTACTTGAATTTAGATGTATTAGTGAGGGGTAAATCAATAAAATGACAACACTTATCATGCTCCTAAACCTTGGGTGTCAATATTAATATTGGTGTTTGATTGGTATAGAGTTAAAAAATTAGTACATACAAAAGGTAACCTAAAAATCAAGTAATTTTTCAGAGGGGTACATAGATCGATTTGATTTGAGTTTTTTATTTATTAAATTGAATTAATTGTGTTGAATTGCTATAGACAGTGGGCTAATATTGTTAGACCAATCCTAGTGTTAGAATATTGGGAGTTGTTTGATATGTGGAATATGGTTAATAATTTTGAAATAAAATTTAAAATAAATTTTATCATATGTTTAATTTGGGATATTAGCTAATCCTAGAATAACTTTTACGTTGAAATGATGAGGTTAGCTATCACATGTAAAAGGTGAGATGGCTAATTCTATAGGATATTGTGTGATATACCAAAATTGTACCATAAGAAATAAAAATTAAGATAAAGAAGAAAATATCTATAAATTACTCATATTAAATTGTTTTTAGGTATAGAATAATTTTAGAATTGTATGGATTGGTTTGATCTATGTATAGTAACTAATTAAGTACAATACTATTTCTATTTATAGGAGATCTACAAAGGGTATTCATTTATCACTGTTTATAAAAAATTTAACTGTGAAATTTGATGCGATCCTAAAATGAAGAAAGTGACATATATTATTTGGAAATTATGTAAAATGAACTACTATAACTTAAGATATCTAGAAATCATTTTAAAAAATTGATTTGACTTTTCAAATTTTTTACTGTGTCAAATAAATTAAAACCAAAAAAAAGAGAGAAGATCTTAGATATGTAAACAATGAATATTTGAGGTCCAAAGAAATGAAAATGATCATCTTATGTCATTTCTTCAAAAACTCAATTTTAGAAAGATTCATTATAATTTGTTTCAACGAGAAGAGTATGAAGATGACAGAATGATGACATGAAAAAGCCCGACTTAGTGCCTTAGACAAACCATTCGAACTTTGCTCAAAGCGGACAATGTCACACCATATCAGTAGTTTCACAAAGAAGTATATGCATTGTTGACAGAAAAAGAGGATCAACATGTACAAACAGAAGCCAAAACGAAACTATTACATGATATATATATTCATGTACAAGTAAAAGCTATAACAGTAACTCTGCATTAAGAAAAATGTACAACAAACATATTCATTTAACACATTGATCCATTCACCTCAAAGGTTTGAAACTTTTTGACTTGCTGAATTCATAGCTTTATCATGAACTACTTCCTCACTAGTTTTCATGTTTCCCTTATCATCTACCAATTCACTTCTCTTCACTGTGTTGCCATTGGGATTCTCAATGCTAGTGCTGGCTATGAAACGACCGCTAACTGAACGGCCTAGAGGTGAACCAACTGAGGGAGTAAAATCATCGGAGGAGGAATCAGACTCCACGGATAGATCTCTCTCTGATGCTGTTGGTTCTAACTCACCTTTAGATTTTCGTGATGACTTCCGAGATACTGCATGTCTTAGGATATTCTTCGCCTTGTCGCGGACTCTGCTCTTGTTGGTGCTACTACATTGAACATTTCCCTCATGAGCCTCTTTACTATCATCTCGGGGAGTTGTTTCCACCGAATCATTCATAATAAGATTCACCCTGGACTCCTTTGCGCTCACTGCCTTTAGATTAGCTTGCGGAGATGGAACAGGATCTCCAAGATTTCCAGACCTGTCCTCGCTTTTCTGACTTTTGTGGAAAATGGACCCGATCTTATTTATACTCCGGTTGATAAGATTCGACTTCTTAGATCCACTCCCTTCATCAGAATCATCACCTCGAGTAGATCCTCCCCCTCTTAACTTGAAACTTCCTCCCATGGAATCAGCATCAGAACCAAGAACTTCTCCATCGATAACCCGACTCTTTCCCTTTCTCGGTTCCCAAACTTGTGGTACTTCACTGCCAGGGTGGTGTACCCACATGCCAGTCTCCTTCTGCCCTTCTATGTTAACTGGTTCATATGTATCTGCAACTTTTGACGATTGCTTATCCATCTCGTTGGGTAAGGAGCCTCCTTCGGCTGTATCCATCTCATCAGAATTGCTGTCCTGTTTGTTGTCCGTTTTTGCCTGCTCGTATGACTGCTCTGTACACTGAAAATTAATACACATAAATTTTCAACCATCTATACTTTCGTTGGTAATAATATATGGCCTACTTGTCACTAAGCCTAATTAATTTAATGGGATCATCTGGAAAACAGAATAAATTGAAGTTGAATCATTTCCAGAAGCAATAAACAGCGATCTCATGAGAATTGTTGGCTTCCTGACAGCCTAAGTAGTTGTTCACCGTAACTCACAGGAAAGAAGTATGTACCTTTTCGCTACCTTCAACTACAGTTATGGCAATACGTAATCTCCCCGTTTTAACATTACGAAGAGACAACCATATATCATGCCTCTGGCCATCCCTATAATCACAGACGTTTATGGAATAATCTCTGCCAAAAAGAAACATGTTGAGTTAATAAAGCGCACACAAAAGCATTTGCATTTACTGAGGCACATTTTGCATAACATTCAAGAGAGAAGAGAATATGCTGAAAGGATTCTTCAAAAGGGAAAAAAAGAATATGATAGCAAATAGATTATGCACCAAGGGGAAGTTTTATTCTTCCAGTGGCCAGTGAAGATCCTACTTTCATCTTCAAATACAAAAGAACTCAAGATATGAACAGGGACGAGAAACACAAAAGACAGCGAAAATCTATCTCTACTTGTCCAAGTCATCATAATACCTCAATAGATAGGAATATGATGTTACGACGAGTATTAGCTTTGCAGGAGATAGCTGAAGCATAAAGATAAGCACAATAAAAGCTGAGAATCAATCGTTGTGTTAGAAGGAACTAAAAGCAAGAGATAACTCGCAAAGAGCAATAGAAGCCACCTAAAAATGGAAATTTCTCAGCATAACCCGACCCTTACGTGGTTGTGGTTAACAACTCACTCATAGTATATCCTTCTTTTCCCTATTTTTGGGATGATAATGATGTCGCGGCCATTGGAGGGGAGCCTTGGATTAACTGATAATGTTATATTGCCATGTGACCAGGAGGTCACGGGTCCAAGCTGTGGAAACAGCCACCTCCAAAAATACAGGGCAAGGCTGTATAGTATATCCTAATATTCTATTATTAGTGCACCGAGCTGCCCTTTCTTTCTTTTTGATGGTGTCTGGGCCATAGTATATCCTAATATCCTATTATTAGTCTATGACTCTATGTTCCTGCAGTAAAAGGTAAAAGAGAATAGGACAGACCCCAATGTTTCATCCGAAGAAAAATGGTCTTTGTCACGAACGTCTATGTTGATCATATCGTTAGGAGACTCCCATGAACAGACTGGAATCTTGAACTCCTCTTGCCACTGTGGAGCTAATGTCTTCTTCTGAGTCCTAGTCTTGAATCTGTAGGGCCCAAGATGCCCCTTAACATATGGATCAGACAGTCCTGAAAATGATCTCTCAGGTATTTAGCATGTCCTAATTAGATAGATTACAGTAAGAAGCCTGTCAGCTAACCATTTAAATCTGCTGGTTTCAAGTCTTCTGCTTCAAGGACTTCCAAAATAACATGGGCAATGGGCTCCTTGGCATCGATAGAAAACCAGCTTTCGTCTGCAAAGAAAACAAACGATATGGAATTAAGTGCAGAAATAAAACTTATTTATCCCAAACTGAAGCCAACCAACTCTTATTCCCTTACATTTCCATCCAAACAAGTTATGAACAAATCGCTAATTAATTACTGTAGTATAAACAATGTGAATGAAGAGGATTCTTGGAAATTCTCCGCATGAAGATTTGATGTTCCAATTCTGTAAATACTAAATACCTCCACATACAAAATGATTTCAAATATCCATTCATGTGTTGTGGTTTAGGACATCATTCACAATAATCCATTATTGATTTGGGCCTGATAATATTGAGCAACGAGAAAAGAGAGAGCGAGAGACACAGGTTAGAGTAACTGTTACCTTGTTGGGGTGAGACAAATTTCTCCATATCAACTACCAGCATGTTGGGCTGCAAAATGTCATCCAGACTTTAGTCTAAAAACTCCTTACGAATCATTAATTAGGACTTTTGGTAACCATAGTACCAGTTGGTGAACTATGCACACCTTTGAGCAAGTAAAAGAGAAGGCCGAGAGTGTATTAATGTGAAACATTTATCACAATATAAAGAGGATCAAGGTCAAAACAAAAGACACTTAATACTCCAAGCATGACAGAGGAATAAAGTAAAGAAGACAATGGGAACCGCACCTCAACAAGTGTCTGCTCAAATGCAACAGAAAGAAGATTATCCTGAAAAGAAGGCAAAACAAATTTAGAGAAAGTGCACAACTGCCGAGTCATTTACCCAGATACTGAGAGAGACCAATTTAACTAACCAGCCATCCAGCAACTCCAGGAAGTTCTGTCACATCAATCCCATGTGTAAAAATTGGTTTTACAGTCATCTGAAAGTAAGGAGGCTCAGCAAAGCACACCCGCATACGACCAAGAAACGGCCACTTCCTTAGGAACTTCACACCAATCAAGACCTACATGGAAAAAGTTTAGCCCAAAAGAAATTTATTTTGCAATAGCTGGGATCAGAATATGACCATCCATCACATCAATGATAAATCATCAGATTGAGATTGATAAACAAAATTTAGCAAACCACTAAATATCTCAACCTCACAGTGGCTAAACTACCACTGGGAGAAAATTTTCTGAAATTCCATAAGCGAATTAGCATACAACTTTATAACTAGAACTAGAATGTTATAAATCAATGATTCTTTTACTAGCCACAAACATCAAACAACACTAAAGGATGAACCAAAACATACTCATGTGATGCTAAGTATCTGGAAAAGGCTGCTTACCAATAATATAAAGAATCATGGTGCATATAGTTGATCTGTCAGTACCATTTTGAAATTAGTTGTAAATATTTAATCCATACCTCGTCACTGTCTGATAATACTATCATGCAATCCCATATTTACGTAAATCAACTCATCTGAGATACTGATATCTAGAGTCTAGAATTTCTATCATCAAAATGTTTCTTTAGGCCCCTTTAAACAATCTTCTAATAAAAGACAACATCAACATCTGAGCTCTTTGTCCTTGACCGGGAAAGAAAAAGAACATATGAGGGACACAATACACAAGTTGCATAAGTCCTAGAACTTTAAAAATAGCCTTTTAATTAACTTTTCAGCTAAATGTTGCCAAAGTAAGTAAGATCTGCAAAGCACTTGTATTGTAAGTTAAAAGGCAGTCATGCAAAATCTAAGGTTACATCTAGTTAAGATTTTAAGTTTACCAGACACAAATATTTTAGAACTAAAATGAATCTTATAATGGAGTTTTAAAATATATACCAATACTCCTAATCTGGCCCCCTCACATCTATGAGTTGGCATTAATTATTTACCTTTCCCTCAATGTGCATTCCCAACAGATGCAACTTTGTCACCATCCCAAATCCCAACCTCTTCTTCAGCTTCGCGGCAAGAATCGCACTCATGTCATCTGCAGAACGAAAATTCATTCCCAGCTCCAATACCTGCACTCAATATATCTTAGCAAATAAGCACAAATCAAGTAGAACCATACTGATGGAATAGAATAACTTTCTTAAGTCAGGATTACATACAAGGTGATCATCTCCAGTAGATTCATGAAGAACCCTCATTTCCGTGAACATAGGCGGGCTTCTTCCTAAGTAGAGAGACTGCACTGCAATGTCTTTCTGTAGGTTAACAGAAAAGCATCCTAGTAACTTATCTTGCAGAAAAAATTAATCCTCATACTGAAGTTATGAAAATTGCTGATTATCTTACAATGATTAATAACTAATGTATTTAACAAAGAAGCCAACAATTAAACCTAAAACACAACTATAATTCAAAGCACACAACAGAGGGGAAAATCAAAACCAAAGCCATTTTACAACTAAATGGTAATTGGTACATAAGTATTCCTACCACAGTCCAAGGTTTGTATTTCTGCATAAACCACGGAATGATAGGGAGGAGAATTTTCTGTGAAACGATATTCTCCATGCATACAGGCCAAATCTTTTCAAGAGCATGGTTTAACCACCTCACTGTTTCAGAATCAGAAAGTACCTGAGAAAAGCCCCAAAATATATATATAAGAACAAACAAAAAGGATTGACTCAAATACCACATCTATAGCAAGTGGCTACCATTTTCATCAGTTATCAAACTTAAAAATATTAATTTGCTTGCCATAATCTAACAACAACAACAACAACAACATACCGAGTGTAATGGGGAGGGTAAAGTGTACACAAACCTTATCCCTACCTTATGCAAGTAGAGAGGTTGTTCCCGATAGACCCTCGGCTCAAGAAGGCAAAAACACAACATTTATGGAAACATAGGCAGTAACAACAGCAGGATAGTAAGAAAACCAAGGCATAAGAGACAACAAGTAGTAATAGAAAACTAAAAATGAGAAATGCAGAAATAATAAAATAACAAAAAATACCAGAAATAATACTAATACTACTAGTAGGAAAAGCAAGATACGAAACAATTACTACTACCCTTCTACCGATATCCTCCACCTCCCCTCCGGTCATGTCCTCGGTAAGCAGAAGGTTTGTCATGTCCTATCTGATCACTTCTCCACAAGTTCATTTTAATGACTTTTGTAAAGTAGTACAGATTCTGGTGTAAAGATGCTACTCGTGAGACCTAGTTAACTATTCAATGCAATTTGTCATAAAGAATCATAGTGCAAAAGAAAATGAACATTCTGGGACCCTTCAACAAAATGTAAAGCTTGGGACTTTTAACAACTGCAAGAAAAAAGAATCCTCCATATTTCACTATTAGAGCCAAAAAATCTCTCTCTGCAACTTTTTGAATCTTGGAATTTTTTATACTTTTTGTCCACCAATATTCTTTGTGGACCTGTTAAATCAAACAATACAAGAAATACATAAAGATATTACAAATTGTGCTGCCAAATACTCACTCGTCGTTGATTCGACTGCCTTTTTTCCTCAAACTGCAGTTTCTTCTTTAATCTAGTTACATACTGCTCATTAACCTTCAAAAAATCCAACAACAAAAACCTAAATTAACATCATATGACCACAAAACCTAAAAGAACAAAAAAAAATAAAAAATCTTGCGATACATACCAGATAAAGATAGATTAGGGAGATGAAATAAACCAAAGGGTGACCATAATTGAAGGAATTAAGCAACCATAATACAATTAACACAATGCACACATGATGTAGAATTGTAACCTCTGTTATACTTGCCATTTCTTAAAATCTTCCCACCCCAGAAAAAAAAAGACTCCCTTTTTATTCTCAATTTACAGTCGCTCATCAAAAATAAACACACCCATCACCAAATCTTGACAAAAAACTCTTTTTTGATTCCTATTTACAGTCACTTATCAAAAATAAACACACCCATCATGAAATCTTGACAAAAAAAAACTCTTTTTTGCTTCCTAATTAAACTCACTGATCAAAAATAAAACAGACCCATCACCAAACCTTGAAAAACAAAAAGTCTTTTTTGATTCCTATTTACAGTAGCTGATCAAAAATAAACACACCCATCACCAAATTTTGAGAGAAAAAAAACTCTTTTTTGAGTCACTGATCAAAAATAAACACACCCATTAAGAAATCATGAAAAAAAAAACTCTTTTTTTGTTTACTAATTACAGTTAATAATGACACCCTAACTTTTTAATGCACTGTTCTTTAACCATTAATTTGGTTTTTCATTATTTTACACGTAAGTAAAGTAGTGTAGTAACTGATTTTGAAAGCAATTGAAAATGTCAAAACGGGTCGGGTCAGGTGAATTTTTCAAGAAATTTTTGGAACAACATGGCGAGAGAAATGGAGAGTTGCTGGAGATCCGTATTTTTGAAGTTTCTGTTCCAGTTTTGAATTGCCATTTTTGTAGGTGGCACGTAGAATACACGTGTCTGAAAGAGACTAATGCTAATACAATGTCAATAATATTAATATTTTTTAAAATATTACATATTAGTATTATTATTATTTTTTAAATATTCATCATTGTCCAATTATTTTCTATTTAATTGACGGTTTAAGAAAGCAATAATATGCATAAGTAATATCAAAATATCCTTTATGTGCATAGTTTAGTGTACTAAACTATGTAGATTTGTATCAAATTAAGACATCACAAAAATAAGAATATAAATATTTATTTTTCAAATATATAAATGCCAATAGTCTCTTTCAACTACTAGAAAAAGAGTAACAAAACAAGAAAAGAAAATTTAAATATTTTTATCTATTTGTGTTAAAAAGTAAAGTTGTTATATTAATAAATAATCAACGTGGAGGCACCTTAAAAGGTAATTCTTCCTCCATCGAATGAGTTAATTTAATTTGATTCGAAATTTTAAAAATATAAAAAAAGTTTTCTAATTTCGTGAAATGTATCAAATTTACGAAAAATATTTTTTAGTTTTGTGATAAAAGATGAAATTAGACATGCCACATTGAAATGATTTATACGCTTCTAGTCTTTAGATATAATCAATATTCTTTTTTTTTAGTCCGTTCTTAAAAAATGTTATTTTATTTTAAATTAAAAATAATTTATTTTTATTTTAATATTCACATTTCTTAAATATTATATCAAATCAAAGTGTCGAGGATGTTATAGGTGGCATCACCTTTCGTGTTAAGCACTAAATATTGTCAAATCACTGTCAATTGCATATTCAATTAGAATTTGTCGTTTTACTATTAAATTTTCTTTGCTTCTAAAATTTATTGTCACATTTTCATCATAATATAAAATAATTTACTGTAATATTTATATGATGTTTTTTCGTTTTTCTACATCTTCTTCATTTTCTAGCTTCTCCATTTTGTTGCCAAAACCCCATATCTTTCTTCCTTTTAAATCTTATACGACGTCGTTTTCAGCCCAAATCATGCCTTGTAAACTTATTTTTCGTCAATTATTCGAGAAGGAATCATCTACTTATACTTATCTTCTTGCTGATTCATTGCATCCTGATAAACCAGCACTGGTAATTTTAAATTTTTTAAATTTTATATTTAATTCAACTTTTAATTTGTATAATCTTGGGTAATGTGTATTTCGATGAACTAGTGGGAGGTAGCAGGTATCGATAGAATTAATCTATGTGCACGTGTTTGCGGTAAATTTTAAAGTGATGGAAATTGACTACAATTATAAATGAAATGTGATTGGAACAAAGGTTTAGGTTTTAATAATGAAAATTTATCTCTTAATATTTGATGTTTTGATTTCTTTGTAAATATATACCTAAAGGTTTATGGAATATTTGAGATGCTCTTCAATAGAATGTGTACCATTTTTAGAGGTGTGAGCTAGATGTTAGAGTTTGAAGATGGATTGGAATCATGTTGTAGAAATGTAGAGAGCTATTTTGGGATCCGGTAAAATTTTGATGTCTACAACATGTTAGGTGGTTCGGACACCGTGATTATAAAAAAATAGAATGTAGAAATAGATAGAGTTATCTGGTACTTGTGTTGATGAGAGGTAGCATGTATCCCCATGGAATTAGTCTTACAAGCAGGGGCGTACCTACACTCATGTCAGGATGTCACCCTTCGTCGGAAAATTATACCGTATATACAAGTAAAATGATAAACAAAGTGGTTAAATTACATATTCTGGACACCCTTGACACAACAATGTGATGTAGCCCGGTGGTTTCAGGCGCCTTGAAAGAGCCAAGACATGCAAACTTGTGTTTGAATCTCACTAGTAGAAGCTCTTTTTCACTTTTTAAGAAGAACAGGCATCACATTGGGGTAAGTGGAAGAAATAACAACGAGGGATACCTCCGTGTAGTGGAAGAAGACTGAATAAGTAGTTAAAGATCTACTACATCAATTCTTGTTTCAGAAATAGATAATTGTGTATCCAACTATACAAAGTCGAGCAACACGTCATGGAGCTCTAGAATCCATTTTTCTTTTTAGTGTTCAACAATTTGATTTATCCATCAAAATATGAATTAAGTATATAACTTTAATGATCAACATTACCTTAGCCTTCTGAACGGAAGGCATAGAGATTCATTGGTTTGCTTAGTTCAATTTATGGTAACATATACTCCAACTGCAGTTGATTGACCCCGTGGACAGAACAGTGGATCGTGATCTTGCACTTGTTAAAGAATTGGGATTGAAGCTTATATACGCTATAAACACGCATGTTCATGCTGATCATGTCACTGGCTCTGGCTTGATTAAGGTCGGACTTTATTTTCTTTGAACATAATACTTCATATGCCTACATTTTTCCAAAACTGTTCCTCTTCTGTTTTCCGGTGCTTCATTATTGTTTTCGGTGCTGCAGACTAAGGTGCCTGGTGTGAAATCAATCATTTCTAAAGCAAGCAATGCAAAAGCTGATCTTTTTGTTGAACCTGGTGATAAAATCTACATTGGAGATATTTATTTGGAGGTACACATACATAAATAGTTATAAGAAATAATCATGTCATACGTGCTATTGTTGTTGTTGTTATACATGTCTGATAGACTTGCAAACACATGACAATTACTAACAGTTTGTTGTGCAATTGAGTCATCAAATCTTGTTAATTAGGGTAGATTCATATAGATTTTAGACCATCATAATCATCCCTCGGTTGTACAGACTCAATAATGTGGGATCAATGGGTGCAATAAGAACAACTACCAACTCTCTTAGTTGGTCGTTACTCGTTGTAATTCTCCATCAGTTATATGGAGACACCTACCAAGATATTCATGAATATTTGGTTGTAGTGCTGAAATTTACCTTCCATCTTCGAGCTATATTCTGATAAACTTCATTACAGGTTCGTGCAACTCCCGGTCATACGTTAGGCTGTCTTACCTATGTTACTGGAGATGGAGTCAACCAGCCTCAGCCAAGGATGGCATTTACTGGTGATGCTCTATTGATAAGGGGATGTGGAAGGACGGATTTTCAGGTACATCCTCCTGGTGTAGTGCGTGATTTTAGTCGAATTAAATGGAAGCCTTTACTTGTTACTAGTTCGAGATGGACTTCAGGAAATGAAATAAAGTTTTGTTTTCTATTAGTATCAAATTTTAATCATTTTTCTTACTTTCCTGCAGGGTGGAAGTTCAGACAAGTTATATGATTCTGTTCATTCGCAGGCAAGGATATAGTATCTGTTTCCTTCTATGAATATAATAACACGAATGTTCGATTCTTTTCTTATCCTTACTGTTGCTGATTCATTATCATTTTGTGTGAACAGATTTTCACATTGCCCAAAGATACATTAGTATATCCTGCTCATGACTACAAGGGGTTCACCGTAAGGATATATCTATTATCTTTTTTCCAAGTTATGAAGTTGTGATTCTCAACTTGTTTACACTAGTGCATTTCATTTTTCAGGTCAGCACAGTGGGGGAGGAGTTGCTTTTCAATCCACGACTGTCAAAAGATAAGGTACTTATACACTAGTAGTTCTTACTCTTGTTTTAGTTTCACGCGAAGCACATCCCTTTGTGGCTAAAGTGTGAGGGACATGCTCAATCCACTTTCCTCTGTGGTCGAAAAACTTGGACAAGATCTGTCTTTAGCTACCGAAGTGGACAAAAATGGGAGTTTAGATAGTCTTATTCTGTTTTCACTTGTTGTTCCATTAATCACATCTCGCGTCTTTCCATTTACATCATAGGGCTGACTATAGTTTACATAAAGTTCTAACTATACGCGTCTGTTGTTAATTTCTCTTCTATTTTCTAAGAAAACCGTGTTTGATTCTTGTTACCAATATTGCAGGAAATATTCAAGAATATCATGCAAAGTGAGTTAGCCACTCAAATTTTTTTCCTTTTTCCCTCTCAACAGCTTTTCTCTAATCTTTAGTTGCTGATGAAAATCACTTCTTTCCTACAGATTTGAATTTGTCATATCCAAAAATGATCGATATCGCGGTTCCATCTAACATGGTTTGTGGATTGCAAGAGACGAAATCTGATCTCTGATCTCTGGTTTGATCATTTCATTGTGCTAGAAACTGTAAATTGAGAGCAATGTATACACATTTAAGTGCAAATTGACTATGTATGTTTGGATGGAAATGTTTAATAATGGTTTATTCAATGAGTTTGTAAGAGCTTTGTTGTGATATAATATGAATATTGAGTGTTTATATGATACATCATAATATCACATATTTTTTCATAATGAGTCACTCTACTCTACCAAAATATCACCAAATCATATTTTGTATTAAATTACCCCTCCTCGGGAGCTTCATACCTTTTCGTTTTCTTAATAACTGAACTACAAAGTTAAGATTGAAAGTAAAAGATGTTTACCATCCGATCAATAACTTTTTTTAATATACCTGTCAATCTTCATATAAATAATTATCTAAGAAAATAGCAAGTCAACAGAATAAATTTCTCTTTTAATTAATATTAATACTTATTCATAGGCCATAGCTAATTAGTGACTTGTTCTTTTCGATAAAAAATAGTTTGGTGTGGTGCTATCTCCAACATGAGGGTCACTTTTCAACATTGTCAATACTTATCTAGAACCACAAGATTAGCTAATCAGTGGTGCACTGGTGAGAGTGTTTCATCCTTAATCATAGGTTTCGAGTTTGAGCCTCGAGTATAGAGAAAATCTTGTTGGAAGCATCACCCCGAATGAGCCCTGTGGTGCGCGATTCGAATTTAGTCGGAGCTGCAATGTAGGCTTCGGATACCATGTGGAAACCAAAAAAAAAAAGATTAGTTTTTTTTAATAATTTGAAATGTAGTTGGACATATCCACGTGGAAGCTCATAATTAGTCAATCATAACTACATAGCCAACGAATACCAGCTCACTAAATGTTGATCCAAAATTCCCAACTCAAAACTTGAAAAATTCAACAATTCAATGAGTGAAGAAGGCAAGGAGAGTCATCATCACCACCACTTCCTCCACCATCACCACCACCACGGAGAAGACCAACCGGCGGCGGTGCCGGTGCCGCCACCGGAATATGGAACTTTTCAAGCATCTTCTCAACCGGTGATGGGATTTCCTCAGCCGGTTCCGCCGCCTGGTGCTATGGGGGCACCTACGCCTGAATACTATGCTCATGGTTATCAGGCTGTTCCAGGTTCTTGCTCCTATACTTTGTCCCGTTTGGACGTAGATTTTGAAGTTGAAACTCGAAAAAATTGAGTTTTTGAAGTTGTGAATTTTGTAATTTGAGTTTGTGTTTGGATATGCTTGGAAAAAAATTGAACTTTTGTAAGTGAAAATGAAATTTCTCTCAAAAACTAGTCCAGACCAAGTTTTAAAAATTGTTTTTGATTTGGGTGGAGCCACCCTTGTATATAAGAGATCGGAGAACTCAATAGTTTTGACTCAAACTTTGTATAAGAATATCATTTAATAATCTATTTTGAACTCATTAAGCAAAAAGGATTGTGATTCAGAACTCGTAAATTAAAAATCCTGGCTTTGTCTTTGATGTTATTTTCATGGTTTAGGACGGATTTGACTTTGATATGGACAATATTGTTGAACTAACTTGAAATGAAGCCATAAGAACTTGTGGTAGGTTGTACAAATAGTCAAATGATGATTTTTCATAGAAGCATAATTATAAAGAATTCATAACTCAGAGGCGGATCTAAGATTTAAGTTTGATGGTTCAGTCTTTAGGTTTTTACTGGTGAATGCACTACCCTTTATATTTGTTGATTTTAGTGATTTTTTGATATATATATATTCATGCTCCATGTCGAAAATGTTGGGTTCGATTGATTTTTACTAGATATGCCTATGCCTATCCTGACCTCAGATAGTTTGGATTGAAGCTTAGTTGATTTATTGATTAGCTACAGTTCATCCTGGTGTTACAAATGATGAACATGATTTATCCTATTAAGAGGGACTAGTCTTGCAGGATCATACTTTGTTATATTTTTAAGGCGTTATGATGAGACTATCGATGAGTTCTATCATTTGGAGCATCAGTATTATTTGTTAATTGAGGTTCCGAACTATTGTCACTTTCAATTTCTGCCACTTTTCCTGATTTTTTAGGTTATATTGCCCCTGATCCTGAGGGAAGACCCGAGAGACATCATCGCCTTCCTTGCTGTGGCATTGGTCTCGGATGGTTCTTGTAAGTTCCCTTTTTCTTTTCCCCTTAATTAATCAGAATTCGAATTGAATAATTGGATGCTCATATTGCTTTGTGCTTTTAGTAACATATGCTTCTTGTGTACTAGTTATCTACCATACGAGTAATACTAGTCTATAGACTTGCTCGGATATATATCAGAGGCTAAGTGATGGTCTGTCTTTGTTATCCCACTGCTTATATTCTAATATCTCGATTCGATTGTCCTTACTCCACAAGGAAGATGCACTATTTGTTGTTTCTTGTCTTGGTTAGTAAAGGGTAAATGTGCCTTGCAAATCTAGTGCTAACAGATCCAATTTCCAAATACATACCTTCAAAGTTCAAGGAATTCGATGAAAAGTAAACAAACACTTCTTGAGTGTTTCCTCGAAAAGGTGCTGGAAATTGTGTCCTTGATCTTTGAGTTCATGATCAATAACACACCGACACACCTGGACTATCGTTTTTTACTGAGTTTCACAACCCAACTCTTTGTTGTTCCCTTTTCTTACCTGAACTATCATCATCTATGTATTAAAACATACCTCAACTATCTGGTAGGAAAAGAGAACTAATAGTTGAGGTGTGTTTTAATTCATATATAGATGGTGATAGTTCAAGTAGAAAAAGGGAATAATTGATAGTTGGGCTGTGAAACTCGCGAAAAAAGCGACAGTTTATGTGTATTTTTGACCTTTAACTCTGGATCTTTGATATTCTCCTCCAAGAGAGCACATTTTGGGAGAAATTAGTAGCTTGAAAATAACCATTGAAAGATACTAGAATCCTGCAATTTGACCTTATGTATTTCGAAGTGTCTCACATTCGATGATACTTAGCTGTCTGTTCCATTTTTTTGAAGGTTCATTATCGGTTTTATTCTTGCTGGCATCCCTTGGTATCTAGCTGCATTTGTCCTGCTTTGTGCACAAATTGATCCTCGAGAGAAACCAGGATACATCGCGTCCACCATTGCTGTAAGTCATCTTTTTTCTTAAGCAGCAAATGTATTAACTGATGATGTGTTTTTGCCTACAAAGTCAAGGTTTTTCGACTTAATCAGAATTTGAAAAACAAAACCATATAATTCTGCCAATTCGTGTATAGCAACTTAATGTCTCAAGTAATGTAATAATACTATCCTGTGTTGCATTGCAGGCTGTTCTTGCTACTTTTGTCCTCGTATTTGGTTTGTCGAAGGATTGACTGGAGAGTGGTGATCAATCTGTGTGTATTCATATCGGAACGTTATCTGGCTTTGCTTAATTTGCATTCTTTTCAGTAAAAATTCCATATCTTTGATACCTTCTTGTGTTTTATCTGCTTGTGAATAGTGGTATGTGCTTCTAAGAGTATATGCATTGTGTAATTAAGTTGAATTTACATTATATTGCACCAGAATTCTCCGATAACATGTATTACCAATGGGTTAGAACTTT
This sequence comes from Solanum chiquidenum, assembly GCA_029582725.1. Taxonomy (NCBI): domain Eukaryota; kingdom Viridiplantae; phylum Streptophyta; class Magnoliopsida; order Solanales; family Solanaceae; genus Solanum; species Solanum chiquidenum. Next base: position 22,088 of record JAJOOS010008567.1, read on the forward strand.
CCTGTGTTCTGTGGTGAGCAGAGTTATTTGCTCGTGGGAAGTAGCAGGTATCCGATATTATAGTCAATGTGAGTGCAAGTTGATCACTATTTTGACTAAAATCAAATGTGTTTGTTTTGTACAAATAACCACTTATGGCCTTGTACATAGAAGTTGCACAAATGTGTTCTTTTTAAATGGAACACATTTGATACTTTTTGCTTTAACTAGATAAATGTTCACATTTACTTTATTCTTCTAATTAATTAAAATTGTCTTATTTAGAAACTATATATATATATAAAAAAAATATGCCTCCAATATTTTCTAAGGAAAAATATTACTGACCACTTTTCAGTCTAATTTTGAAAAATAGTCATTATCCTTAATTTCAAACTCCACAGGTATTTTGAAGATTTACTTGTGAGTTGTAAATTTAAAACATCTAAATAATTACAATATTTTCTAAGGAAAAATATTACTAACCACTTTTCGGTCTAATTTTGAAAAATAGTCATTATCCTTAATTTCAAACTCCACGGGTATTTTAAAGATTTACTTGTGAGTTGTAAATTTAAAACATCTAAATAATTGCTATTTTTCAAGAGATAACAATTAAAACCACATTTGAATTATCACTTTTTGAGAGTTTCATACCTGAAATATATGTGTTTGTGTTTTCTAACTGAACTTGATAATTTATCAAAGCACACCTCAAAACTGACTAGACCAAATATTTGAATACAAATTACAATCCCCAAAAAGTGTGTAACAACTTTATACGACCATAAAATTTTGTCCACATGTCAACTAACTCATTAATTTCAAGACGTGTTTTGATAAATATTTGATGGTAGTTCATATAGAAAATACAAACACCTAAATGTTCGGATTGAAAAAGTCAAAAAGCTCAAAAAAAAAGTGATATTTCAAGTGTATTACCATTATCTCTTTTTTTAATTATAGAAATTGAAAATTAGTTATTTTTGAATTTTTAATGTAGGATAGTAATTAGTATTCCCCATTTTAGGCCTCAATTATTTTTTCAATATAAAAAAAAAAGATTAAAAAATCAAGATAGGATGATATAACTTGGAGATATAGTTCAAATCTCTTCAAGCCTTGTGATTGGCTAAGCAAACACAACACAAAACATCTCCAACCACAATTTCTACTTGTGCAATATTAGCCACCCACGTAGGATTCTCACTTTCTCTATACAAATAAACAACCACTTCACCTCTTTAGAACCATCCACATTTGCCAAGCAAAAAATATATTTAAAAAAATCAACTTTGAGAAGTTGAAGAAAATGGCAGCAACAGCAAGCTCCACCACAGTTGTTAGAGCAACACCATTTTTGGGCCAAACCAAGAATGCTAACCCTCTTAGAGATGTTGTTGCCATGGGCTCAGCCAGATTCACCATGGTATATATACATTATATCCCCTTTTCTTTTCCATGTTTTAGTTTTTATGCAAGTTTATCTTGTATTCTTAAGCTGTGGAAACAGTTTCTTGTAGAAATGTAGTTTAACATTGCATACAATACTCTTGTGAAATTGTGGTCTAGCCCTTCTTGGACCTCACACACGAGAGCTTAGTGCACCAGACTGTCTTTTTTTTTTCTTTTCCTACTAGATTTTTATGTGACTTGTTTCTTTTTTCTCTCATCTTATCAGAGTAATGATTTATGGTACGGACCTGACCGTGTTAAGTACTTGGGACCCTTTTCTGCTCAAACTCCTTCATACTTGAACGGAGAATTCCCTGGTGACTATGGATGGGACACTGCTGGTTTATCTGCTGATCCCGAGGCCTTTGCCAAGAACAGAGCTCTTGAGGTACAGTTATTTGTACACTTCTTTAAATTTCGACACACTTACCAAAAAAGAGTAAGGTTTGCGTACTCTCTACCCTCTCCAGACCCCACTCATTTGGGATTTCACTGGATATGTTGTTTGGTTGTTTGCTGATTAACATTGAACTATATAGGTTATCCATGGGAGATGGGCAATGCTTGGTGCACTAGGTTGCATTTTCCCAGAAGTTCTTGCTAAATGGGTGAAAGTAGACTTCAAAGAACCAGTATGGTTCAAAGCAGGAGCACAAATCTTCAGTGACGGTGGACTTGACTACTTGGGAAACCCAAACCTTGTCCATGCTCAGAGTATTCTAGCTGTGCTAGGTTTCCAAGTGGTGCTTATGGGACTTGTTGAAGGTTTCAGAATCAACGGACTTCCAGGAGTTGGAGAAGGCAATGACTTATACCCCGGTGGCCAATATTTTGACCCACTCGGCCTTGCTGATGACCCTACCACATTTGCTGAGCTCAAGGTAAAGGAAATCAAGAACGGAAGACTAGCTATGTTCTCCATGTTTGGATTCTTCGTTCAAGCTATTGTTACCGGTAAAGGCCCTCTTGAAAACCTGTTAGATCACCTTGACAACCCTGTTGCTAACAATGCTTGGGTTTACGCCACTAAGTTTGTTCCTGGAGCTTAGATTTATGTTTCAATTCATTGAAAGTACTACTTTTTGTGCAACTGAAATCTTCAGAAATGCAAATATCTTGTAGATGAAAATCATTTCAAGTTTTGTTTACTAACATTATTCCTAACTCGTAGAGATAAAAGAGGTTATGAGCATGAAAATGAAAGCAGTAACAACACCAAACTATTAGAATAGAAAAATTGGATATAACAATTTCATAAACTGCACTCACTCAAATCTATTCTATATTCAATTTTTCTGTTCTTTACATCACCAAACCTAATCGAAAATCATAAATCCAACAGAAAAATCGATACAAAACTAACAAATCTCTAAGAGCTAGTGAATTTGGTAACCGCCTTAGTACCCTCAGAGACGGCGTGCTTAGCCAATTCACCGGGAAGGACCAATCGGACAGCAGTTTGAATCTCCCGAGAAGTGATGGTAGGTTTTTTGTTGTACCTAGCAAGCCTGGAAGACTCCTGAGCAAGCTTCTCGAAGATATCATTGATGAAGCTGTTCATGATTCCCATAGCCTTGCTTGAAATTCCTATATCTGGATGAACTTGTTTCAGCACCTTGAAGATGTAGATCTTGTAAGTCTCGATCGACTTCTTCGATCTCTTCTTCTTCTTGTCTCCGGCAGCAGCAGCTCCGCCGTCCTTGGGTAGCTTCTTGCCGGCCTTTGACTTCTCAGCGGCGGCGGCAGGAGCTTTCTCAGCTGCTGGCTTCTTCTCTGCGGGTTTCTTCTCTGCCTTTGGTGCCATTGAAGGAGAGATTTCAGGAATTGGGGGGATTTTGGAGTTTGAATTGTGTGAAGTGAAAGTGATGAAGAGATTTATTATATAGGAGTTTGGGGCTAGATGTTTATTGGTTAGTTTTGGATGACGCAGATCGTGAATTTGAACCGTTGGATATTATTGTCAATCAACGGTGTAGAAGGAAGAAAGAATTAAATTAAAGTGGATTTTCCTTCCTAATAATTAAATTAAAGGATATGCATTTGGTTTAAAATTTATTCAGATATTAACCAAATATGGAAAATATATAATTTCAATTTTTATAGAGGAATTAGTAAATATTTCTTAAGGGTTATTTTGTGTTTAAACGCTTTTCAGCAATATAATACATTTTTAATTTATTTTTTTAATATCTACATGATATTTGAGTCAGTATGAAATTTATACTTTTTCAAAAATGTTGGTGATGGTACATATAATATTTTGTATTTTGAACTGTAAAGTTTTAATTAGCAACTCAATAATTGTTTGGAGATAGAACAATATTTGATTTTGATTTAGAAGTATATGTCATTTGTTATTTACTCTATATCGTTAAAATAATGTGGTGTAGTGAATAGGAACAGTTTAGGGAAGAATATTTTTGATAAATTCAAAATCGGACATTAATTGCATGCTTTAACTGAATTTTTGAGTTTTTGCAAAAGTAGTTAACGCTTTTTAAATAAAAAATGTTTACTATCCTGTCCATATAGACATGTATAAATTATTGAGTTTGGTCCATATGAAATTTGAATTAAATTCTAAATTATTTGGTTAGATAGTTTATTTGAACTTTATAAATTAAGTAATCTATTTTATTTTTCAAAATCAAGATTTATTTTATTTTGAAGCCAAAAGTTATGACATGTGTCAAGTTGACTTGATATTTCAGTCAAATTCAAGACTTATAAGATCATGTCACATGTTCAAATGATATGATAATAGCCTTATCACAATAACATTGTGATAAATATTTAGCCGATCAAACTGTGGTAAGAGAGTTCATTAACACGTATACTGCTTATTCTTACAAATATAAATAGAGAGATTACATAACTTTTTGAGGACATAAGTCAAGCATCGAAAAAATATTATCATCGGCTATATAGTTCAAAGTGTTGTCTAACATTTAATATGTTTGAACATCTCTAAGATGTCTGAATTATCGTGTAATACAAGAAATATGTTTCGGAAGGTCCTCAAACTATGAAAAAAATAGTGGAGAAGAATCAAAAGCCCAACATAACTGTACTCAACAAAATTTATCAATAAAGTAATATTTTTTCTTTATTTTTGACGATAGTTAATTTCAACACTCAAAATTTTACTACGAATAATCAAAGACATACCACTAGGATATGAGTTTTGTTATAGACAATATGATCAAAATATACCATTTGCATGTGATTTGTATACAATTATGTTGTTGTATTATGTATGTCATCTATATGCATCATATATTTAGGGTGTATATCATTTTATATCCTAGCTCCAATGATACATTAGTCATAAAAATAACAATACAACTTATTTATATATTGGGGTCTTACAAAGTAACATTCCCCTCCACCACCACCTCATCCTCCTTCAACACAGAATTTCAATTAAAACCACAATTCTAATTTTTACCAAATTTCCTCAAAAATTGGCACTAATTACTTGCTTTAACAGGATATTTGAATTTTTAAAAAGTAGCAAAAGTTTTTTAACAAAATAGTTACAATTTAGTTAATATGGACATATAAAATTTATTGAGTTTGGTCCATATAAAATTTGAACTTAATTCTAAATTATTTGGTCAAATGGTTTATTTGAACTTTACAAATTAAGAAATCTATTTTATTTTCAAAATCAAGATTTATTTCATTTTGAGGCCCAAAGTCATGGCATATGTCAAGCGGCTTGATATTTCAGTCAAATTCAAGACCAAACAAGATCAAGCCGTCCAAATTAAGAATCTATCATAAGTGTCTAGTATCCCAAATGACATGTTTAGTCATAAAAAATAGTCTTATCACGTTGCATTTGTGATAAACATGAACCAATCAAATGCGTTAAGAGAGTTCATTAACACTTGGACCGTCTACCACAACATTTATAAATAGAGGGAGACTGCATAACTTTTTGAGAACATCCATTAAGCATTTGAAAAAATATCATTATCGACCACATATTTCTTTGAAATGAGCAGTCAAAAAGGTTATTTTTGAAGATCAACCCAAAATAATAAAGTGTTGTCCAACATTTTTAATGATCAAAATACATTTCTAAGATGCCCGAATTATTGTGCAATTCAAGAAATATGATACTCAAGATCCTCGTATCATAAAAAATAGCGGAGAAGAATCAAACAAACAACATAATTGTTCTCAACAAGATTGACTAATAAAATTATATTTTTTCTTTGGTTGTAGTTAATTCAACACAAAAAAAATTAGTACGAGCAATCAAGACATAAAACTCATACACAAATTTATTGATGTATACAATCTGGTCAAAATATACAGCTTGCATATAACTTGTATACAGTTGTGTTGTTGTATTTTGTATGCCATATGTATGCGTCTTATGTGTAGGGTATATCACTTTACATCTAAGCTCCAACAATACATTAGTGGTTGTTATTGAAACATCCAAGTCCTTATAACTAAGTATTTATTTAAGGCTTAGATATACTTGATGAAAGAATGAGAGGGAAAGAAAGAAAATGAGAAAGAGTGGAGCTTAATCCTATACTTTCTATTTTATTGTTTTGTTAAATATCTTATGAAAACTATTTGATCATAAGAGTCGTAGAGAATTTCCATGGCTTGAGTTATGTCAAAGACATTATCTTAAGAACATTTTATCCTAGATAGGTGTATTCGTTTTGTCTCAATCAATCAAGAATGCCTCAACTGGATAAATCTCCAAACTTTAATAAACTCTTTTGGTATAATATTAAAAATTAATCCACAACGAGAGAGATCCCTTGTCTTTGTCGCCTACCTTTCTATAGAAATAGAATAGCACGATAGAAGCAAAATTAACAAATAAAAAGAAAACCTAAAGAATAAGCCTGAAAAAGACACCGATCAGAGACGAAAGTTACACTGGAGTTCAGGCTGTTTTTGTTAAGGAGTGAAAGCCACTATTAGAACTCTCGTTCACCCATCTCCTTACAATTAAGTGGTTGAACGCCCCTCTTTTTACCCTTTGTAGCTGAACTTTCTTGGGTACGGCTCCAAGGACTGTTCATCCCATATCTATTCATCGGGCTTTGGCACGCTCTCTCTTTGGAGCCGGAATACCTGGACCTCGGGTTATAAGGGAGATTATACTTTCTCTATTATAGTAGTAGTGGTCAATTGGTCTTCCAGGAAAGAAAGTTTATCTTTAAATTCTTAGAGAGTGAGAGAAAAAAGGTAAAAAAATTTACACAAATATAACGTTTCTCCTTATTAGAGTTGTCAAAAAGGGTCCACCCAACCCACCAGGCCTAAACCTCACGGGCAAAGAAATTTGATGGTTAGGACGGGGCGACCCTTTATTTGGAAGAACCTAAAAATGCTCAACCCATTCCTAGAAGGGCCACAAGATGGGGTGAACTAGCCTTTTTTTTTCAAACATAAAATTCTATAACATCAAGAAAATAAGAAGATCTTCAAATCAAATACGACAAACAATTGTGTTGTTTCAATATTACTAGTAAAAACTTTAGTGTGATTAGCATGTATCTAGGATACTAGCTACGTGAGATACATGTATCTGATATGATGTGTTTTATTTAAAAATATACGTAAAAGGGAAATGACTTTGTTTTCGAAAAATCGATTAAACTTATAATTTAGGAGAAATCGAATTTCCAAAAAGACAGAGTCGCCACTTAATTTTTAGTAAAAAATCAAGAAAAAATAATTAAGGTTTTCAAAAGATCTAAACAGATAAAATCAATTGAAAATAAAAGGGTTCGAAGTTCAATGTACAATCCGAGAAGGTATTAGGCCCTCGGAATGCCCGCTAACTTGCGGTTGACCGGCGATTTGACTAAAATGACATTGACTAGTTTTAGAAAATATTAACTAAGTAAGAAAACTCATTTTTATTACTATTTATTTTATTTTATTTTTATTTTATTATTATTATTATTAAATGGAATAACTAAAGGAAATCTTTTAACGGGAAAAATCTCAAGTGTTGACCGAACTAAAAATGAAAATAAATTGGTACGAAATATGAATATAAAAATTATTATTATTACTATTATTATTTTAAGAGGAAAAAAAAAAAAA